>APFE030716423.1:144005-202768 GCA_000404065.3 Pinus taeda | reverse complement strand
GCAGAGGATCTTGTTTATGTGCACTCCAACCTTCGCCTTGCATCTCGTAGGGGTCCAGAATACAACAGTGGTCTTTCTAAAGAATGGGATGTGGAGGCAGAAAATCTTGATTTGGAGCTCTCTCTTGCTGCCTTGAATATTGAGGACGATTTTGGAAGTGGAATTGGTGCATCATCTTCTTCAGCACGACCATCCACTGTTGAGCATTGTGCTGCTTCTATTTCTGATGAGGATTGTTATGATGAGGATTAGTCTTTTGTCTCTATAGTTCTTGCAACCTTATAGTCTTTATTGTTCTTGCAACCTCATATACTAATATAAATAAAGGCTGATTTTGAGATTTTGCCCTTGGATATATAATAAACTTTAATGGTTGCTTTTGGATTTTCCTATATTTTTATTGTCATTATGTGATCATTCATGACTCATGAGTAAATGTGATGTGATATAAATTTAATCTTTGTGTTTAAATCATTAATGCTTTATGATTGCACATATATATAATAATTTTTAAATATTTTTAATATATATATATATATTCGCGTTTCCCCGTTTCCTCAAATTTGGGGAGGTCGCGTTTCGTATCGCTTCCCCGTTTCCCCGTTTCATGCAACTTAGGCTAAGAGAGATAGAATTAGTGATCGAGAGAGAAACTGAGGGGCATTGAGTACAGAGAAATAGAGAAGGCAGAGATTGTGTCGGGAGAGCAGCGCAACAGCCAAGGAGAGTGACATAGAGCCAGCAAGGGCTCACGCAGGGCCACGCAGAGGCAGCCAAGTGCTGCGCAGAGCACCAAAGCTGTAAGAACCGAAAAACTGAAATATAGAAACAGTAAAGAATTTAAAGCAGGTACCTACCTGAACTGTTGCAGTTGATGATGCCTGTGGCTACACTGCTCCAATTACCGGGAGACCAATTCCACCCAGCCAGACTGAGCAGAGCCTCGCTGCTCAATCCCGTAAGCTTCTCAATAGAAGCTCACTGTCCCCCGTGCCCAGAACCTCAGAATGCTAAAGCTCTTCCAATGTCTGATTTCCTTCTCTTTTGAATTCCTCCTCCTAGTTTTTCCTCTGCTGTTCAACCTCCCGTCTCAGCCCATTACTTGCAGTACATATCCTTGGGTTTGGCGGTGGTCGCCCTCCCACCTGCAGCCACCGCTCACCCTGCTACAACCATGCCTCCGCCTACGTAGCCTGGTCTCGTTCAGGTTTGTGAAAATGAAATACGTTTTTATGTTTTAACCATAAGGTATGTGATATTTATTCTTTTTAATATGACCGTCATATGGTGTTTACATGTATCATTAAGACTTTATAACGTTTAACATTATACATGTGTCATTGTCATTATAACATTATCACGTCTCATTATAACCATATAATGTATCATTTATAACTTTATAACAAATAAAACATATCACAGTTTTATTTATATTTATTTTAATATAAAGTTTAGAACTTTATATTAATTAATTATTGATATTAATACTTGATCTTTATTTTATCAATATTCTGGATTTTTATCAATATTCTGAGCATATATCCTATATCTATATCTATAATATATATATAATAATATATATATTATATATATATATTTTTTTTTTTTTTTCCCTCTTGATTCAACCATACATTACGCGATATTGACGAACGAGTAGAACTTCTTTTCCCAGAAGGGTCATGGTATTTAGCACTTATAATCAATTTAGTATAAAATACTAGTGCGGTGTATGCGACACATGCATATGTAGCTATCATATGCATGTACCGTATACCTGCTATTACGCTTGCGTTCTTTGTATTTATAGATGGGTCGTTACATACACTCCCGTTTCAGAAAACTTCGTCCCAAAGTTAGAGTTTTTATCTTATCTGATTACTTATGATAGTAATTAGTACCCCTTTCTTAGGATTAAAATTTTTTATTTTAATATCAAGAGACTATAAAATTAGAGTTTTAGGTTTATGATTTTAATGGACATGTTTTTTCCTATCTAGGTTCCCAAGCTATTCTAAAATCATCCTATCCTTCCTAATCTCTTCCGCTCCCATCCTATCCGTCCTCTACTAGAGTATGCCATGACGTTAGTTTTACTGACCTAATCATTCATAAACTCTAAGGTGACAGCGTCGACTATACCGACCTGATTCCCAGTAGGCATTCGACAGTGATCATCACACGTCTAGGGGAGTGTGATTCGCACAGTCCTCCCATGACTCCAGGGTTCGGAGGATAAACGGTGGGCAACACCTCCACCCCTCCCAATAGAATTAGGGCTAATACCCTATCATAGAATCACTTTGAGCTTTAATTGTTCTGAGGTTCTGTCATCACGTGGTCATCCCGGTAACTGTTTATTACCTGCAATCATACACTTATCCATGCATTTGTAAAATGTGCATTAGCATATTCAAAATAACTCATGTATTATTCACATATGACACTATAGTATGACATATTTTGCCATATTCCATGCATGTCTTTTGACTTTCATTTAAAATGTATTTACTCCCTGATTTCTATTCCATTGATCATATTGACATGTATAAATAAATCATATTTATAATATCTTAATTCCTATCAGAAGTAAAATCATTTAACTGTTTTAAACTTTACTTTGACAACTATGATTTAGTAAGATCAAAAACATATATCGTTTTGGTATCCATGTACCAACTAAAGTTAAACATATATTATGTCACAAAATTTCATGTTTATCTATAATCATTCAAAATGTTTCTGAGTCTCTGATTGCAGTGAAGTAAATATATACTAAACATAGTTTAAAGTTATTCAAAATTGACATAGATTAGGGTATCTTTGACATATGTCCTTTGTATTTTCCCAAGTCGCTGATCCAGGACTATACTTGTCCCATTGGACCTTAACTTGGTCCACCGGGCGGTTCCTCATCTGTCGAACCATACGTTCCAGTATACATAATGGTTCGACCGATAGGACTCCCTCGTCCGATACTTGCAATTCCTTCAATTGAAGGTTATGAGATAGATCAACTATATAATGTCTTAATACAGAAACATGAAATACATAAACAATAAAGAATTTAAAGCAGGTACCTACCTGAACTGCTACAATTAATGATACCTGTGGCTACGCTGCTCCAATTACCGGGAGACCAATTCCACCCAGCTAGACTGAGCAGACCCTGGCTGCTCAGTCTAGTAAGCTTCTCAACAGAAGCTCACTATCCCTTGTGCCCAGAACCTCAGAATGCTAAAGCTCTTCCAATGTCTGATTTCCTTCTCTTCTGAATTCCAACTCCTGGTTTTTCCTCCACTGTTCAACCCCCCGTCTCAACCCATTACTTGCAGTATATATCCTTGGGTTTGGCGGTGGCCGCCCTCCCACCTGCGGCCACCGCTCACCCTGCTACAACCACGCCTCCTCCTACGTAGCCTGGTCTTGTTCAAGTTTGTGAAAATGAAATACGTTTTTATGTTTTAACCATAAGGTATGTGATATTTATTCTTTTTAATACGACCGTCATATGGTGTTTACATGTATCATTAAGACTTTATAACGTTTAACATTATACATGTGTCATTGTCATTATAACATTATCACGTCTCATTATAACCATATAATGTATCATTTATAACTTTATAACAAATAAAACATATCACAATTTTATTTATATTTATTTTAATATAAAGTTTAGAACTTTATATTAATTAATTATTGATATTAATACTTAATCTTTATTCTATTTTATTAATATGATTTTTTTATCAATATTCTGGAGCATATATATATATATATATTGTCCTCTTGATTCAACCATACATTACGTGATATTGATGAATGAGTAGAACTTCCTTTCCCAGAAGGGTCATGGTATTTAGCACTTATAATCAATTTAGTATAAAATACTAGTGCGATGTATGTGACACATGCATATGTAGCTATCATATGCATGTACCGTATACCTGCTATTACACTTGCGTTCTTTGTATTTATAAATGGGTCGTTACAATATAGGTTAGCGTATTTGACGCAAAGGCCCAGAAAGCTGACGCAGGGCCATCTAGGGCTTGATGTAGGCCAAGAAAGGCTGATGCAGGGCCAGCGTGAGACAGAGAGGGGCTGATGTAGTCCAGATTGGGCAAACATTGGGGTTGTAGAGCAGTTTTGTGCTGAGGAACTGCCAGAAGGATTTTCCTAGGTTTCAGCTAGGAGGTTTCTCTCAAACTGCGAGGTGTAGCTGCTAAGGAAATTCTCTGCTGGGTAGGCCAGTTTCGGCACCTAGATTCTACTCTAATATTGCTTAATAAGAAAACCCTCAAATAGCTGTACCGGTTTTCCCGCATTGGGTTTTTTTGTGGACATTGGTCTAAAAATAATGGTGTCATGTGGTGTGTTTGTTCTTGTTTCTTTTAGTTGCTGATCTGTAATATGTTGAGCATGCACTGGTATTTATTTTCAGTATTTACTTTGTAAATAACTTGTTAAAGAAAAACAACAAGTAGGTAGGAATAAATCAGAAAAAATGCATGAAGGGTTTCTAAACTAAGGAAAATTAGAAACTTCAACACCTAGCAACAGTTGTTGGTACACATGTGATCTTTTTCTGGCCTCCCAAGGCTCCTTCAGACCTTCTCTTGCCTTTCTCCTTCTTTTGGTGCTTGAGGACGACCTAATATGACCTTCGTTGACCTTCTTTCTCTTCTTCATTCAAGATTGAACTTGCAGAAGAAAAACCCTTCTCCAACAACAAAAACCCTAGCCTTCCTTCGCACGTGTGAAAGAGAAATAGCCTAGAAACAAGTCTTCTTTGTCCTCCTCCTCCTTTGTTGTCTTTCTTTCTCTTCTTCTTCACTTGGATGAGTGAGTGTTGAATGTCTCCCAAAGAGGTTGAGTTCCCTCTTTATATAGGTTTCTAAAGGTGGACGTGGCTCTTCAAAATAGGTTGACTTCCCAGCGGCCAGGTCGACTTGGTTTTGAAGGGTATTTTGACACTTTTAATGACAAAAATAATTTTCTTTACAAGTTACAATGTGTGTGCCCAATAGGGTCTTCAACTTATGAGAATGACACTTTTGACTTCTTGACCTAAGACAAACCCTAGAAGCAGTCAATGGGTGCTTGACCTATAAAATAAAAGACCTTGAGCATGAAACCCATGCTCCAAAAATAATAATAATAAATTTTCTTTCATTTTACAATATACAAGAATCAAAAGTACATTTCATATTTATGAAGACCGAACCTAGTTGCACATTTTTCAACACTCATCACCGACAAATGAAATAAAATTTATTAATCAATATTCAGCTCAAATAGGATCAGACATAACTAACACAACCACAAATCAATGGAAGGAAAACACCACGAACTGAACCCCAAAGTCTTTCTATTATGAATACAAAATGTTCCCATCAGAGCAACAACTCAATACCAACGTTCAAGAATTTACATCATCCAGAGATATTCATTAGAAGCAAAGTGAATTCCTTATATTGAAAAACCCCTCCAAGTGGAAAATAATGGCTAGTTGGATTGATCCCCGTCAAAATAATCTCGATCGTTGAAAATAATTTGATCATCCTTTAATCTTCCATCGTCGATTTTTTGTTGTTGTTGTTTTCTTTCTAGTTTATTTTTATTTTTGTGGAAAAATTCGATTTTTTTTAAAGCCCACTTTTAATTAATCCAAAAATTAATATTTTGGATTAATTTTTGCAAAATTTTGACTTTGACTTAACCACCAAGGTCCAAGGGCTCAAATTTTCTCAAAATATCCATTTTTCCCTTAGTGGGGGACCTCCAAAAATTGATTTTCCTTTGACCCACGAATTTTTTATTATTTTCCACTTGGAGAGAAATTATTTTCTCTATAATTATTTTTGACTCAAAAATAATTAATTTTCTAGCTTTGGATTTAATTTTAATTTTGCCAGAAAAATTAATTAATTGACGCTAAAGGGGATTAATTATTTTTCCACTCTCAAATATTTTAGCCATGGTGTCTAAATATGAAGGACCATGCACTAATTTTGTTTTACATCAAATTATTACAATATCAACCCTTAGAAGGGGAAAACATATTTAGACTCAGACCCTCAATATTTTACCCAATTCTACGATACAATATGATCTAGTATAGACCAAGTGGTTTATAATAATTAGCTAGATGTGCTTAAATTATTCCCAAACACACTCTTACAAAGACTCGATATAACACTAGGACTCACCTAAGACTCTGTCAAGAGATTTGAGCCTAGCTTTGGGATTTAAGATGAAAGAAAAACTCCGCCAATTATCCGTGTTTAGAAACACATATAATTCAGTGAGGTTAAAAAACTTCCTAGGATGAAATCCCTTGCCAACATCAGAGGCTTACCTAGGTGTTCTTACATAATTAAACGGTCATACTAGCATCATTTACAATAGAACTTGCAGAAACTAGGCTTACAATGATACAATGGGACTAGTTGATGACTTTGGACTTTAAAAAAAAATAATTCTTCATGTCTTTGGATTCTGCTTCAATGGATTGTTGACAAAGTGTTGTCAACAGGGCTGAAGGATGACTTTACAAATAATAAAACAAGTTTGAACACTCTTTTAAGTAGGAACTTGAGAGGATTCTAACATTTCAAGCAAGGCATCTATTTTGAAAGGCCCAAACCTAGTTGTTCAATTTTGAATATATCAAACTCATCAAAGGCATGGTAACGGTTAACCACACGTGAGGTTTCCATATCTAACCATTGAATAAATCCATTTTCTAATCAGACTAATAAATAGACCTATTTTTATAAAAATTGGGATCTATCACTAGCATACCAACACTAAAGAAATGATATAAAAACTTCCAAAATCAAACGGAAAACTATTATTTCACCCAGACAAACATAAAAAAATCAATTATATTATTTTTGTTAGACAACTAAAAAGCGCTTCAATTCAGTTACTCTATCCAGATAGTTAATGTTTTATATGGCATACCAATGGCCCACCGGTGTGGGCATGCCATGTGAGTCTCAACCTTTAACTTCAGGCTTTTGTGTTTAGGCTTTAGCCTTAAGGGTGCATAGTGCAACATTACATGATGTGAATGGAGACGAAGATGAGCTTTTCCTAACATGGTCGAAGCCCCATTGCCGTCAAGCTTGTGGTTATCTTGGAGTCTTAACACTTTAAGGGAACTCTAATCTTGGGTCTTTAGTATGTTGTGGGAGCTGCAAAGTTTGATGATTATCTTGAAGTTTCAACAAACAAGATCATTAGCTTCTTTTATTTTTTGCAATCCTATTTGGAATTGCTCATATATATATATGAGTGGATATAGGTAAATTTTTAACTCAGCCATCAAATTGACAGTTTTAAAAATTAAGAAAACATCATTAATGGCATGTAGATTTTAAAATGGTTAGCATTTGATGGTTAAATAAACAAAATACGAGTAAATACTCGTCATATTTGACCCCTTGCAGGGGATTGGAAAGGAGATTATCAGCTAGACACTGCACTATGCTCAAATAAAAGGATGGGAGAAAGAGTGATAGATAAGAGTGAGATTGAGTGTTACCACTGTGGAAATTTTGGCCATGTAACAAGTAATTGCAAAACTCGTGCCAATGACCTTCCTTAGGGAAGGATTAAAAAATTAACAAATATATCTATCGTTCGAGATCCATCAAGTAATAATAGCGGTGATGACCCTGTTGAAGAACTTATATTGTTTTCATTTGAAGTGGCCCACACTTTGAAGATAAGGAGTGATACAAGGGAGGATAGCTAGTTGTTCAATAATCTAGAATGCTCGTGGATTGGACAAACTATAACTCATTGGGGTTAAGAGACATGCTTCCAAGGATTGTTTTTGTATAGTTCAGGGGAGATCCAAGATTTGGAAGTTTGGTATCATACCTTTACAGGGGTTTTGAGGCGTTTTATATGCAAATTATTTCCAATGTAAGGGTATTGGAACCAAATGATAAGGGTGATGGGGGAAGAGAGAGGATTACAATGTACATAGTAACAGAGAGAGAGGCACTTATCTTCTCTCTCATCTTCATTAAATAAGAAGGGTAATTTTGATCCCTCTTGGCACTCTACATCACTTTGCATTTTAATGAATGGAAAGTGACAATGTAATACCTTCAATGTAAGGGTATTACGTCATTTCGGTAAGTAGTACTATTGATTTTATCCATCAAGGCTTGATTTTTTTATTATTATTAGTATTATTATGTAAAATTAATTATTATTATTAATGTATTATTATTATTATTTTTAAAGTAACTTTATAAAAAAATTATAATATAACTTTATAATTTAATAAAGTTCAATTATAATTATTTTATAAAGACTTTATAATAAGTTATTTGTTAGAGTTTATATTTATATATGTGAATAGTCGTCATAACAATTTGAATGGTGACGACCATGTTTGTTTTCTGAGCCAACACAAATGGTCAGGTCCGCGAATCTGGTAGTGACGGTGAGTGACAGAGCACTCAGAAGGTAGGCGACGGTCGGTGACAGATTGCATGTAAGGAATTGCGCTCGTGGAAGATTGTTGTTGATGGCGGTGATGATGGTTAGGGCTTCCTAGAGCAACTTGGTAAAAAGATTTATTTTTGAGTAAAAATGGTCATTTGTCACCTCCAGAAAAAGTCGGCACTGCCCTCATCAAGTCGACCTTGATTAGGGAAATTCGACCTCACAAGAAGCCTATATATTGAGCAACTTGATTTCATTTGCAGAGCATCATCTCAAGTTTGATCTCTAAGAAGTAGTAGGAAAAAAGTGTGAAATTGCTAGAAGAGAAAAGTTGGGAAGAAAATCGAGTTTTTAGGCTACCTTTCTCTCACACGTGTGAAGATTATGGGTTGAAGTTCGAGCCGAAATTCTGTTTCTGTTGCAGGGCCGAAGTTCTGAAGCTGGTGGCCGAAAATTGGTTGAGGGACGAAATTCCGATCTGAAGCTGCACTTTGAAGAGTTGACACTTGGAACGTTGAGAAAAGGAAATCTACTAGGAGGAAGGGCTGACTAGGTGGAGGAGGGAGGTCTGTTGGTCTAAGGTCTTGGTCTATCTCATTTTGAATCTACTTGTTGACCACTATGTGTCAATGACCCATAGCAGTACACCCCCTTTTTTCGCAAAAGGGATAGTGCCTGGTCGACGTGTTCGTGCTGTTCAACTATCATCATCAGCCTAATCATCATATTATATTGTAAACCCTTTTTGCATGTGTAAATTGTAAATAATATCAGCAGATCCATGTCGTGTATGTAATTGCCTAGGTAAACCTATTTTTTTGGTAACGATCTACATTTCGGGAGGTTTTTTGTTTCACCGATCCATTCTCGAATGGTCGACAAAGTTTTCTTTCAGCCTTATCCCAAAGCAGAATGAATTTTGTCACCAGGATCTTAGGTGAGTCTTAGTTTTATAGATAGAGTCTATGTAAAAGTGATTTGGGAATAATTCTAACTATTTAGTTAGGTTATTTTATTACAAATTGCTTAGTCTGTTGGATTTTATTTGTGTCGCAGAAATGGGTAGTCTGTGAGGGTCTATTTCAAATGGGTTTTCCCCCTTATGATGTAAAAGATATGAAAATGATGATGTAAAGTGTATTGAGGGTTGAAAAAAATAATTTATCCCCTCATAGGTTAATTAATTAAATTTTCTGCCCTAAAATTAAATAAAATCCTAAGTCAGAAATTTAATTAACTATAGGTCCTAAGTAAATTTAAATTTTCCAAAAGAAAAATTCATGGGTCCTTAAAATTCAAATTTTAAAAGGCCCTGGGACTGAGGTAAATTAATTATTTTGCTAAATTTTAAGCCTTTGGTCCATGGGGTTTAAGTCAAAGTCAATTTTTTTAGGAAATTAACTCAAAAATTTTATTTTTGAGTTAATTAAAATGCATTTTTTGAGTTAATTAAAATGCATTTAATTGAAAAATCCGAATTTCCTCAAGAATTTAAAATTTTGATGGATGGGATTAAAAGAAATCTTAATCCTTATCAACGGTCAAGATTGCTTTGACGAGGATCACCCGAACTAGCCGTTGGAGGATTTATCTTTAAATAGAAGGTCATTTGTTAGTCAGTTCATCCGATCTCTAGATTGTGTACTAAGCTCTCAAGCTCTCTTGTATACTTTTTTGAATTAATGCAAAAGTCTTTGGGGTTTGAACGTGTTGTAGTGTTCCTCTTCATGAATTTATGGTAACATTGTTTTAATTTATGCTTAATATTATGTGAAAACTATCAATCAATAGCTCTCTTAGAATAATCTGAATACAAGCATCTTATTCAGTTTGTTGGATTTAGGGTAACATTTTTAATTTTGATTGAAGTAGCAGGTATCTCTATTTGTTTAGAATTTTATTGTTGTTCTATTTCTCTACTTGATTTGATGGTTGATCTAGTGTTTGTGGAAGATCTCTCAGGTTCTCATTGAGCATTTGGGGATAGTTCTCAGTTGGACCAGCCAACTCTCAACACATATTTTCTGAAGAGCCTACTTCATATAAGCCTCAGGATTTATCTAACGATAATCTTTTTTCTACAGGGTGTTTTTGGACTAGTACCTCTCTAAAATTTCAAAATTCTTTAAATATTTTGTGGAAATTTTAATAGATCTGGCTATTAAGAGCCTTAGATTATCAGATTTGGGACGAAGTTGGACTCATACTCCTCAGATTTGATAGATCTGTAAATTATTTGTATAGATTTGTTATTTACTTGTCTAGATCTGAAATTTTTGTAACATAATTTTGAATTTTAACACTTGGGTTTTTTGGATTTTCTCTATTTTTGTACATATTGGGTATTGGGTTTTTCTCTTTTCACTTGTGTAGAAATAGATCCGAAAAATCAACCAAGAAAATCTTCAGATTTGAGCTAGATCTAGACCCCAGAAGGCAAGATCTGGGCTCAAAGATTGTTTGCAGGAATAGATCTGAGAAATCAGCCAAGAAAATCTTCAAATCTGAGCTAGATCTAGACCCTGGAAGGCAAGATTTGGGCTCAAAGATTGTTTGCAGGAATAGGTCTAAGAAATCAGCCAAGAAAATCTTCAAATTTGAGCTAGATCTAGACCTTGGAGGGCAAGATCTGGGCTCAAAGATAGTTTGCAGGAATAGATCTGAGAAATCAGCCAAGAAAATCTTCAGATCTGAGCTAGATCTAGACCCTGGAGGGCGAGATCTTATCTCAAATCTTTTTACAAGGCAAGCCATTAAAGATTTTGCTAAATTTGAAGATTTGAAGCAATATATATATTATAATATATATATATATATATATATATATTTTTTTATTTATTTTTATTTTATTTATTTTTATTTTCAGAACAAGGGTTAAAAATTTTGGGGCTTCTAAGCCTAGATCTGCCTTCTCCTAGCCCAACCCTAGTTCTATTGGGCCTATTGCTAGCTCTCATGGGCCCTAGATTCCCTTGCTCCATTTCTGATTTGAATATTTGATTTTCTGAAGCTAATCATTCGTGGTTTTTGTAGAAAATTTGGTAAAAATTTGTGTTTCAGATATTGAATTGTTTTGGCAACTTGGACAAGTGATCTTCAAAGCTTAGGGCATAAGGGTTTGACCTCTAAACCATCTTTTTCTTCATTGTTTGCTACATCAGTCATATCCCTTTCTAACAATGGTGAAAAACACATCTAAGTGGTTTGAAATTAACTAAAAAATTGCTAAATACATTAATAAGTCATTTATGTTTGATGTGTATCAAGAATTTGGTAGATCTACATTTTGGGTCACTGTTATCTCTGAATAATTCTGTTTCTGAAGTCTGAAATATAACACTGGAAAAATTTCATGTGGGTTAGCCTAAAATCAGTGCCTAAGTTGTCTAATACATTAAGGAATTAATTTCTTGAGTTGGGAATTTATCATTAGGCTTATTTCATGTTTTAATTGCTGGTTGTAATGAGTATATCAGATCTGATATAATTCCGGAAATCACATCATAACAGACTGGAATTTTTTTATAATTCATGTGGGCAAGTTTGGAAAAATTTCCATAAATTTTTGGCATAAAGATATCATTGATAGCTTATTGTTTTCATTGTCATATTGCTGCTGTCATAAAGTTTTTCTTACTACTGTCCTAAAAATTAATTTATGAAAATTAAATACTCTGTCTTGGAATTGTGATAAAATTCATATCCTTCGTTTCATAAACGGAGTATTTTTGGAGCGTCTGTTGATATTAATTGCAAAGAAGTTTTTGTTCTCTTTGAGCTATAACTGTATTAGAAAGATTTGAAATAAGCTTGTGTTCTAATTGCAATATCTTCAGGGGTTTAATTTTGAGTCTTCATTTAATAAAGCGAACATTTCATTTGGGTATTGGAAGTTTCTGCGACATAAGCATCTTTTCATCCTTGAATCTAACTTCATCTCATCTTCTCATCATCTGGTGCATTTGCATATAATTTAGTTTTACATAAATAAAATTTACTTCCAAGCATAAGCTTGGTCGATAGACAGACAGATCTCCATCCATCTTTTCTTGAGAAGCCTGTTTTAATAGTACTTAAAACGCTGACCTTGCAGTCGTGAGAGCCACAATTCTCTGTAGCGTCGGAGGCACCTTAGTGTGCTTCTCTTGATCTTCTCTCTGCCAATTACTACGAAATCGGGCTCAACACAGAAAGGATTGAATGTTTCACATTTAAATAGGCATTTAACTAAAATTAACCAAGATTCTTGCATCTGACATTAGTTTTAGGATCTGCATTTCATATAAAATAGTCATTCATCTAAGCAGCAGTTGCTAATCAATTACTTGGTCTTAATTTCCTTAGCAAGATCGTTGACTCCATAAGGCACTGGTATCAATCGTTTAAAATCTAATCAAATCCTATAAGTCTTGCTAAATCTTAATGAAGTACTTGATTGCTTCACTGTATCTCCTGAACTGATTGGTTCCCAACTAGTTCTTCATTCCACTTTTCCATAGGGTCTACCCCCCTTAGCTCGCTGTAGGGAGACAACTTAAACAGAGAGATTGCGGATCAAGGTGACAACCCCCGATCTGAACCATTGTCGTGGTGCCTAGACATTCTGTGCAACAACACCACTAAAGGAAAAGTTTTCAACTAGGATTTCCCCTATATAGGGGTTTTAGCCTTGGCTGAGTGCCTACTTTTGGTGTCCCCGATCTTCATGTTTTTGCTTTGATGATTGCTTGATGAAAAAAGATAAAGAAAGAACATAAAAAAGTTAATAAGAACTTAATAATATCACAAGTAATTATCAACATAAGAAAATCTTTTTGCCTTTCCGATTTTCTAACACTTTGAACTTCAACAAACGATCGAAAATTGACTTCCGTCCTTTTGTTTGCTTCGAAAACAATATATTTTTTAGATAGAAGACCCTACCATTGTTTGAAGTTTCATGCATCTCATGCAGTGGTGTCTACACCGATGCTTCCTCTATAGTTTGCACTTGTGGAAGGATTTCATTAGTCATAGTCACTTGGTCCGCGAGTACTTCACTTTTGCATGTAGTTGTTTGAAAGCTTTGCTAGTGTTAATCTGGTTGTCATTGATGTCAATATATTGTTGAAGAAGGCAAGGACATAATGACAATGACCAGGGATGATAAATGATGAAGACTAGACACCATGATGGATGACCACTTTGTAAACACTTAAAGATTCTAATGATGAAAGCCCATCCACTGTCCTCTATTTTTCTGCACCATCTATTGACTAGTCACATAAAAAATATATTTCTCACTCTTGAAAGGCTGCATTTGAACATGACACTTATACCATCTTATAAAGCATATTTTTAGCTTTCCAACGAGCTATTACTTTGTAATATTCCTGATTGGAATTTAATAGCTAATACTCATACACAATAATTAAAACACCAAAATGTCCAGCAACACAATCTGAGTCGTTTTATTAATTTGATGATAAAAGAGTACATAAAGTGAGCTGAAGTTTTGGAACTTGGGCTTGTTATGCAAGTTATGCAAACCCCATGTAGTACAACTATGATCTGGAGGAAATACTGGCCCAAACTGGTACTGTGGACTACCAAGAAAATTATTGCTACTACTGTTGGAATGGAACTAAATATTCGTCCTTGAAGAATGCTCGAATCACCTTGAAATTGCAACCACAGACTCCACTCCAAAACCCCATAAATACCCAGAAATGGTTTGGCCAA
This sequence comes from Pinus taeda, assembly GCA_000404065.3. NCBI lineage: Eukaryota > Viridiplantae > Streptophyta > Pinopsida > Pinales > Pinaceae > Pinus > Pinus taeda. The sequence continues at coordinate 188,578 of APFE030716423.1, read as the reverse complement.
ACTCGAAGCCAAAACTAAGGCCACCAAGTGATGCAGACTCCCCAGCTAACTAACAATTCACCTTACTATAGGAATGAGGATTTCAAGCTCAAATATTACCCAAAAAATTCTATAAAATTAGCCGCAGACTCCTCTCAATAAACCCACAAAAACCTAGAAAGGGTTTGGGTTGAATCCAACGTGCCCCGGTGACCCCAAGAAATGTGTATGGTTCTAACTCGCTGGAAAAACGCCCTGTAGAAATAATTATGCTATATAAGGCTAATCAATTACTATAAAAATCTCCTCCAAGCCTCTTTATTTCGCCTTAGCCCGAACTTCCCAAATCTCCCTGTCAAAATGTATGCGCAGTAGCTGTCCAGAAACACCGGAAATAGATAAATTTCACCCTCCAAACTGTAGCATTCTCAGCCTTGCAAATCACCAAAGAAAAACTTGCCCTCCCAATGGATAAATCTCTGCAAATTCTTTAGTCAAAATCCACTATTTGCTAGCTTCTCTCAGCCCCTTCAAATTTCCTTCTGCACCCTAAGAGAAGCACGCTCTAGCTGGAAATGGTCTGCAATGTAGCTCCTAGAGAAGCCTTGAGATGGACACCTTACTCCCCTAGGGTGACACTCGAAGTTCACCAAAGGTAGAGGTGGAATTCGCGCTCAGAAATTCCTTGTGCTTAACAACATGGTTGTCTTGGCTAAGCAAGCTCAAGAGAACTAATGTTGAAATTGTAAAATGACCAAAGGTTCCCCAAATGAGAGCCTCCTTTCTCTATTTATAAATGTTGGCCACTCTCTCCCTTAGTGGCCCCCACTTTCCACTAGTTCATCCCCTTTCTTTTTCTCTCTCTTGCTCCACAAGTGTGCATTCCCTTTTTGTCTTTCTTGTGGCCTCCACTTACCAATGAGCTACAATCTTGCCTTTTAACCCAAGCTCCTCAATCCAAAATCATATTTTTAACTTGAACAACAAAATTGTGCTATGCCTAGCACCTCCCTAATAAACTTCGTTAATCTCCTCAAATGAAAATTTAAAATTGGGGATATTATAGTCCTCCCTGCCAAAAATTGCTTGTCCTCGAGCAATGCCTGAACAAGCACCCTCTCTAGCTATTGATCCCCACTGTTACTGCAAACTATGCCAGGGTCCCAAATATGCCTCGGAATCATCCCTCACATTTGCACTGTCCTGTCATGAAGGAATCCCTCAATACTAGGATCCTAAGCCATCATGTCCTATGTGAAGCCCCCCTTGCTCCACTCACTATCTTGCCATGTATAAGTACCATAAGCCCTCTGCATACTATAAATTAGTAGGGAATCATGATCATGATAATGTAGCACTCGATCTAACTCATGAAGCTTCCCTACTGAGTGGTCCATCTCATACACTCCAAGAGTAAACTCTTGAAGATACCACCCAATCCCTGTAGAGAAGAACTCTCGCTCACATGAGATTCCTTTGATATCTTCCAGTTGATGCCCCTATCATGCTGATGAAGTCCCCCACACCATCAACGAATCACTGAATCCCAATGGAAGATTTGAATGATCTCTCCCTGTAGAAATCGGTTCATCCCCAAGGGTAGTTGTATCGCCAAATCCTATGATGCTCGGATCCCATGCTAGCCTAAAATGGGTTCCGCCATGTTGTGGCTACACAACTCCAGCCATGACAATTTGCCCATCATGTGCAAGTTTGTTAAATTTTAGGTATGTTCTTTGCTTAGAGCAATTTATTTCAATTTTCACAGTTAGCTCAATATCTTTTCTAGATTAGCAATCACATCAGCATTAAAGTAAATTGCAGATAGAACATAAACATAGATCGTAGAAGACAAGCCAAGACAAGAGGACACAAGATGTGGTGCTAGCCAGGGACAAACCCCAATGTGGGGAAACCCTTGATCAATTCTTCTTATATGTTCTTCAATAGTTCAACAGAGAGAGAGAAAGATAGTACAAATACAACAGAAGTCAACACTTTGACTTATCTAAATAAGAGCATAGATAATCTCTAAGTAGATGATACATGAGGTATTTGAACTCAGTTGAAGACATGCTGCTTCAACTAATTATCCCACTTGACTCCATCACCATGCGGCACCTATCATTGTGCCGCTCCTTATCATCATGTTGCACTTCATTGTGCTGCACCATGTTGCACCCATCATGCTTTACCAATCATGATTGTACCCATCACTGCACTGCATCATGTACCATTGCTGTCCCAATGTGCTTGTTGCACCATGCTTGCCACCATGTGCTTGTTGCACCTTGCTTACCATACTGCTGTCCCAATGTGTTTACTGCACCATGCTTGCCATGCTATCCCATTGTGTTTGCAGCACCATGCTTACCACGCTGTCCCATTGAAGCATTGTTGTACCATGCTGCTGTCCCAATTTGCAGCACTATGCTTGCTGCCCCAATTTGCAGCACCATGCTCGCTGCCCCAATGTAGCATTGTTGTACCATGTAGTTGTCCCAATGTGTTATTGTTGCTCCATGTCATAGCTGATGTCATGCCATTGCCGTTGTTGTGATATAGACTGGTTAGGGCACTTCAGGTTGCTTCCACATCCCTCAAACAGTCACCTAGGAAACCCTTAGTCTCTGCGGCCTACCCTAGGGTGAACCCTCTGCCTCCATGCTGAAGATGAGGGCATAACATGACCCCAAACCAGTCCACGCTATCCCTTGTTGTGATGGTATGGCCTGCGGCCTACCACAACCTTGTTGTAGCTTTATGGCCCACACATCACACTCAAAACAACCCACCTCTTCCTCGGCCCTCAAGGAAGGTAACTCGGCCCTCCTAACAACAACTCGGCCTTCACAAATGACCTTTGGAACCCTCGCTGGAATGTTGCCTTAACTGCGACTTAGTCACAACAAGAAGGTCCCTTTACACGGCCTATTACAAGAGAGAATAGTCCTCAAATACGTCCACTGCTCAACCTCCATAATCTCCTCCACATCACGCTGTCCCATAATCTCGTCAGCCTTCTTAATCTGATTGTGGCTAGGGTTTAGACAACCATGTTAGGACAACGTAATGGATTGTTGTGTAACATTCCTCATTACCTAGGGCACCTAACCCTTCTTAATTGCGGATAGGTGTCATGACCCCTTTAGGACAACACTTAGGCCTTTCCTCCATAACTGCGTTAGGAGTTAGGGCATCTCCTCTAGGTCATGCATAAATCATCTAGGACAGTGTTTTAACTTCATGCTAGGGCTCCTTATCTACTGTGTCTAGGGCTTGTAGAGACCAGCGTATAGGGTAGTGAGTAGCCCCCCTTCTTGAATGTGCCTAGGGCTTGTACATGGGCTCCTTACCTTCAACGTTTAGGGCTTCCTCTCTTAGATTTCTCTTCCACTAAAACCCATAATAAGTGGAGAAAAATCAAGAGTGAAGTGTGTGTCGAAATGACTATCAAGTCACCTCCTTTTATACTAAAACGTTGAGCACATGTGTGGGTTATTTGGTTGCTGGCCGACCTTGACGAATTGTTTTATAACACAAATAAATTCATAACTTCATGAATACTTATCGGAATCGGATGATCTTTAGATCAATCCTACACCCTTCGATGAGAGGAGTCGAAGAAAAATATTAGTTGCCATAAATAAGATGACCCACATGGAGTTTGGCCCTAGTTGCCAATTTTAACACTCCCTCTCAACTAGGGAATGCTCCAACTGCTGATCCATCTGCCAGACTGTACTATCTCTGCCAACAATGCCCTGTACTACTCTGCTTTGCTGAACCATGAAGAAGAAGAATCGATGGAGAATGTCTCATACAATTCTCTACTGACCCGAAATTAGTTCCATATGAAGAGAGTGTGCCATACCACTCTTATTGATCCCAGATCAATTCTAAAAGAGAGTGAGTTATGTCACTATTACTGACCCGAAGTCAGTTTCATTGATCCCAGATCAACATCAAAAGAGAGTGTCTCAAACCACTCATATTGATCCTAGATTAGTTTCATTGATCCAAGATCAATGGAGGTCATCCTAGCATAGGGAGTACGGTAGATACAACGATGTGTCCATTGATAGTACTACTATGGTCCCTAACCCCATTTCCCTGCTCATTGGTCAGATGAGAGGTACTTCCCATGTGTCCCAGACTGCATGTGTAGGATGCCTCGATAGGGGAACCACTCATCCTATCCATAAGTCGCCACGGGGTATCACAGGGGAAGGCTGAACTATTCACCCTGTACACAGTGCACCATTAGGGGAGGGTGAGTCGCCCTATGGTCTCTTGTTGCTCCAAGAAGTACCCCAAGCCCCCCGGAGCTCCTAGAGCTCAATGCATGCATCATGCATGACCCTCATAAGAGGGTCTCTCAATGACTCCAAGTCGTTTGTGAAAGTCACAAATTTGACTTTTCCTCGGGGCTTTGACAAAGTGTCTGCGACCTATACATCAATCTCAATGCGATGAAGCCTTTTCGCCCATCGTTGTACCATATCCCAGATAAGGTAGTATCTGATGTCTATATGTTGGAGAAATCATAGAATACAGGATTCCTCAACAATCGAAACCCCCCTGGTTGACATAGAAGATCACGGTGGTATCCATCATGTGTACAAACAGCTCACTGAAGAGCTCTCGTAACCAGGCAGCTTCACACGAGGTCATACTCGTAGCCATGTATTCGGTCTCAGCGGTGCATATAGCAACCAACTTTTGCTTCCTGCTCATCCAGGATATCGAGGCAGAACCTAAAGAGAAGTAGCATTTTGAAGTGCTCTTGCAATCCTCCACACTGGTTGCCCAGTTAGCATTCGAATAATCATGTAGCTTCACATTTCCGGCAGTGTATCTCAATCCATGAGAGATTGTGCCTCGAAGATATCTCAGAAGATTCTTGGCACCAATCCAGTGAGGCTCAACCATATATGAGCTCACCATGCTAACTGCAAAACATATATCCGGACAGGAGTTCACCAAGAACATCAATGCTAGTATGAGTTTGTGAAACTCAGAGGCATTTCCCAGAACAGGTCCGGTATCCTTACCACATAACTTCTAAAAGTTAAGATCCATCGAGGTAGTCGCAGGTTTGCAGTTCACCATTCCAAATCCGGAACCCAACTCCCTCTTAATTTTGCAAATGAGAGGGTCTGCACGTGTCAGAAAGAGGTCGTCCTCAAAAGTTGTTTGTATGTGAGGTCTATCATCCACAACCTTCAAGCAAATGTTTGGATCGACTTCATTCCTAGTGAATCTCAGCTTCATCAGACAGTTATCAATCCTCTCATACTACGCCCGGGGTGTTTTGTTTCAAGCTAGAGGGCTTTCTTCCACTTGCATACATGAGATTCCCGATCATGAATCTCAAACCCCTCGGTTTGTTCCAAACATGTGGACCTCTTGCATGAGGGGAATGATCCCCTTGTAAGATTTTCTTTCGGTACGTCTCAGACATGTACCTTCATGCTCTTTTTGAATTCAGGCATCTCTGTCACCCTCTAACTCACATCGGGTAGGGCCCCATAAAGTAGACCTCCAGTGCTATAGATGAGATGTGACAATTGACATGTTTCCGAATGGACCATCCTGCAACTTGATACAAACTACCTGTTGATTTGGGGTAACATTAGATGTGCTCTAGCCAAGAAATTTGGTGGAGAGGTTGGGGCACATGAGATCTCCAATACCCAGAAAGGGCTTGGGCAGATTCTAAACAGTTTAGGTGATATTAAAATAATTAATATTTTTAATGGAGTCCCTAAGTTTAAACATAGGGAAAATAAAATATTAATGTGTATTAATATGAAATTGTGTTAGAATGGTCCAAAAGACATGGATCAATCCAAATCTAATCTTAGTCGTTGATTAGGGACTTAATCTCAGCCGTTGATATGTCAACGAGAAAAATATAAGAGGCGGCTTGAGGGTCACTTGGAGAACACACCAAAGTGATCAGTGATTCTATTCTCTAGAGTGGGATTTGCTAAGAGAGATAGAATCAGTGATCGGAGTTACAACTGAGGGGCATTGAGTACAGAGAGATAGAGAGGTAGAGATATTGCCGGGAGAGCAGCGCAGTAGCCGAGGAGAGTGACGCAGGGCCACGCAAAGGTAGTCGGGAGCTGTGTAGAGCTTCAGAGAGGCCAGCGTTGCTGATGCAAAGGGCCAGAAGGCTGATGCAGGGCCTCCTAAGGTTGACGCAAACCCATCCGGGGTGACGCAGGGCCTCCTAAGGCTAACGCAAACCCATCCGGGGTGACGTAGGGCCAACGCTGGCCAGAGAAAGGCTGACACAGTCTAGGAAGTCTGATGCTGGGGTTTCTGGGCCAGATTGTAGCAGAGGAGCTACCAGAAGGATTATTCGGGGTTTCAGCTGGGAAATTTGTCTCAAACTGAGAGGTATTATTGCTAAGGAAATTCTCTGTTGGGTAGGCCAGTTTTGGAACACAAATTATACTCTGATATTGCTTAATAAGAAAACCCAAAGATAGTTGCACTGGTTTTCCCACATTGGGTTTTTCTGGGGACATTGGTCCAAAAGTAACGGTGTCATTTGGTGTGATTGTTTTTGTTTATTTCAGTTGTTGATCTGTAATATATTGAGCATGCACTAGTGTTTATTTTTAGTATTTACATTGTAAATAGCTTGTTAAGTAACATAACAAGTAGGTAGAAATAAATCAGATAAAGTGCATGGATGGTTTCTAACTAAGTAGACTTAGAAATTGCAACATGGTATCAGAGCGTGATTGTAGATTGCAAGAGGATTGAGGACATGAGCTGAGCGGAGAAATAGCAGCAGAAAACAGTTGTCCCAAGGTGACAGAAGTTGTTTCTAGCAGAGCAGCAACAAGGGAAGGGTGACGCAATGCTTGCGTCATCAAGGGTGAGCCAGGAAGAGGCGGCGCGAAGGCTAAGGAAGGCAAAGGGAGCCTCATGCAGAAGCTAGGAGGGTTGACGCAGTTGGCTGAGGAGGCCGGGTTGTTGGTGTTGGGATTGCGCAGAGCCTAAAAGCTCTCACCTTCAGGGTGTTGGGGTTTAGAAGGCTGTGGGAACATTACAGAGTGGAGATGGGGAGGTACTGTAGTCAGAACAGTACCTGACAAGGCAAGGCCAAGAGGAGGGAGTTGGTACCGAGGGTTTCTAGCTGAGAAACTCGAACCAGTGGTGCGGTTGCACAGACGATCAGAGTATGGGGCATCTCAACATCGGCGAAGGATTTCCAGGAGCGAAATCGAGACTCAGAGGGAGTCAGATCGAGAACTTCTAGGAGGGAAGTAGGAGAGCATCATGGCACTACACGGAGTAAGAGACCATGACAGGTTGGACAAAGCGTCGAACTTCGCAGTATGGAAGGCCAGAATCTTATCCGTACTTGACAGAAATCGTGTCAAGAACTTTGCCTTGAAGGTTATAGCTATCCCAGTCGACCCCAATGATAACGAAAAGTACGAGGAGGCAATGGCGAGGGCCAAGAGCATCATCCTTGATGAGGTCAAGGACCATGTAGTACCACACATTGCCGAGAAGGAAATGGCATATGACATGCGGGAGTCCCTCAAGAAATTGTACCAACATACCTCTGTACAGAGAAGAATGTTACTAGAGAATCAATTGAGGTTGTATTAGATGAAGAAGGGAGAAACGATTGACACCTTCCTCGGAGGACTAAACGAGATCCGAGGTGAGTTGACTGCCCTAGAAGCCACACCGAATCAGGAATTGATGGTGATGACGGTCCTGAATGCAGTCTCAGAAGACTGGGAGGTATTTGTCCAGAGTATATTGGGCAGATGGACACTTCCACCTTGGGATTCGATGTGGGCTGCTCTTCGCCAAGAAGAGATCAGACGACAGTCGAAGACAGGTAGCAGCAATAAGGGGATCAAAGTCAAGCAGGAGGAGGAAGATGTTGCCCTAGCATTTGAGGGAAAGCAGGAAAAGCAGAAGAAGGATCTCTCCAAGATCAAGTACTTCCACTGTGGGGAGTTGGGTCATTACGCGACCCAGTGTCCAAGGAAGAAGAGTAAGGGAGAGTCTTCTGAGACTAAGGCAGCGCCAGCAAGGGCAGGGAAGGAAGTTTTGACAGATGATGACTGTGCCATGAGTGCACACGCACCATTTGAGCGGAAGTGGGGAGACATCGAGTTGTAGTCAGGCGGACTACATGCGATGAGGGGCAGGATCCTCGAGGTACCCAACCTCTTGGATTAGACCTTGCTACAGGAGCCTCGAAGAGGAGTAGCAGGACTAGCTGAGTTAGGTAGAGACGGATGCGGATGGAGCGGCAGAGAGAGCTACAGTGCAGGAGTCCCAAGACAGTGCAAGGCTAGCAAGCTGCAACAGTGCGAGAGGCACGGGAGTGTTGCATCAGTGCAGGATGGCACAGAGAGGTGTGCAATGATGCGAGATGCAGGGAGTTGTTGCAGCGACGCAAAGGTCAGAGAGGGAGCACTTGTTAGCAGTGGAGGGAGTTTCAATACCAGGAGGGTCTCTAGCCCAACAGGGAGGTTAGAGTTGGGAGATCAATTACTTACTTCTCAGTAATTGAGTTGCAGTGCAACAGTGGGCAGCACGATGCAACATGATGAGAGGAGGTGAGTGTGGATGCAGTGCTAGGAGAAAGGACTAGCAACAACACAGATGCAGCAGTGGCAGTGGCAGAACCATGGGCAACAGTACACGATACAATAGTGCAAAGGATGGTGGGCAACAGGCCTAGCATCAGCACAGGGACCGATGTCGAATGATCAAAGTAATGCTCAGTGAGGAGTATTGCTAGAGCAAAGTCCTTGCTAAGAGGGAGTGTTGATTTGGGCTAGCATTGGATGTGCTCTAGCCACGAAATTTGGTGGAGAGGTTGGGGCACATGAGATCTCCAATACCCAGAGAGGGTTTGGGCAGATTCTAAACAGTTTAAGAGATATTAAAATAATTAATATTTTTAATGGAGTCTTTAAGTCTAAACTTGGGGAAAATAAAATATTAATGTGTATTAATATGAAACTGTGTTAGAATGGTCCAAAAGACATGGATCAAGCCAAATCTAATCTTAGCCATTGATTAGGGACTTAATCTCAGCCGTTGATATGTCAACGAAAAAAGTATAAGAGGAGGTTTGAGGGTCACTTGGAGAACACACCAGAGTGATTAGTCATTCTATTCTCTAAAGCGGGGTTTGCTAAGAGAGATAGAATCAGTGATCGGAGTTGCAGCTGAGGGGCATTGAATATAGAGAGACAGAGAGGCAGAGATATTTTCGGGAGAGTAGCACAGTAGCCGAGAGAGTGATGCAGGAGCAGTCAGAGCTCACGCAGGGCCATGTATAGGTAGCCGGGAGTTGCGCAGAGCTTCAGAGAGGCCAGCGTTGCTGACGCAGAGGGCCAAAAGGATTATGTAGGGCCTCCTAAGGCTGACGCAGACCCATTCGGGGTGACGCAGGGCCAATGCTGGGCAGAGAAGGGTTGACGCAGTCCAAGAATGCTGACCTTGGGTTTTCTGGGGCAAATTGTAGCTGAGGAGCTGCTGGATTATCCGGGGTTTCAGCCAAGATATTTGTCTCAAACTGAGAGGTATTACTGCTAAGGAAATTCTCTGTTGGGTAAGCCAATTTCGGCACCCAGATTGTACTATGATATTGCTTAATAAGAAAACGCTCAGATAGTTGCACCAGTTTTTCCACATTGGGTTTTTCCGGGGACATTGGTCCAAAAATAACAGTGTCTTTTGGTGTGATTGTTTCTGTTTCCTTCAGTTGTTGATTTGTAATATGTTGAGCATGCACTAGTGTTTATTTTTAGTATTTACACTGTAAATAACTTGTTATGTAACAGAACAAATAGGTAGGAATAAATCAGATAAAGTGCATGGAGGGTTTCTAACTAAGTAGACTTAGAAACTTCAACACTGCCAACCCTGAACTCAAAGATAAAAGCATCTTTGAAAACTCTATTTTTAAACATGTATCTTTCCATCGATGAATGCCACCCTATAACCTTTGACTTCCATTGCCGAAATGGACATCAGGTTCTTCTTGCGATCAGGTACATAAAAGAGATTCTTGTAAATGAATCGAGTTACCCTCATTCAATTGAGGGGTAACATTCCCTACAACCATTCAAGGATAGGTGGCATCGACTCCAAGTATAATCCCACAATTGTTTCCATCTCTACCAAATTAGAGAGAGCACCCTTCTATCCAATGAAGTGACTTGAAGCACTACAATCAATAAGGTAGATTCCCAAGAGTCTGAAGGAGAGGGCCAATATAAGATAACGCTTCTTTATCTCTTTAGAAGCAACATTTGATTCTTCATACTTGGGGTTCCTTGCTTTCTTTGAAGAGTCGGCTATTTCCTTGATGACCTACATTACCTGTCATTCCTCTAGTCATTGAAGATGTCCTTGGAATGATTGTTATCATCATCAAGTGATGTGTCCCTGCATAACGACCGAACTTATTACAACCAAGGCATCTGCCTTTACTTCCACCCTTAGATCCAGACTTCCCATTGAAGTGATCTTTAGGTAGGCCATCAGAAGCTTCCGCTGCGCCATTTTGATAATATTGTTTGCTTCAACTTCACCCTTGGTGAATTTGAAGAGGGATGAGGAATCCACTGGTCCTATTGTCCTTTCCCAACTATCTTCGGTGATTGCTCTTTCACTCTTGCTTGGGCTTTGTCTTCACCTCACCTCTGATACCATGTTAAATTTTAGGTATGTTCTATGCTTAGCGCAATTTATTTCAATTTTCATAGTTAGCTCAATATCTTTTCCAGATTAGCAATCACATCAGCATTAAAGTAAATTGCAGATAGAACATAAACATAGATCGCAGAAGACAAGCCAAGAAAAGAGGACACAAGATATGGCGCTAGCCAAGGACAAACCCCAATGGGGGGAACCCTTGATCAATTCTTCTTATATGTTCTTCAATAGTTCAACAGAGAGAGAGAGATAGTACAAATACAACAAGAGTCAACACTTTGACTTATCTAAATAAGAGCATAGATCATCTCTATGTAGATGATACATGAGTTAGTTAAACTCAGTTGAAGACATGCTGCTTCAACTGATTCTCCCAGATGACTCCATCACTAAGCGACACCTATCATTGTGCTGCTCCTCATCATCATGCTGCACCTCACTGTGCTACACCATGATGCACCCATCATTGCTATGTTGCATCCCATCATGCTTTACCAATCATGATTCTACTCATCACTGTATTGCATCATGTACCATTGTTGTCCCAATGTGCTTGCTGCACCATGCTTGCCACCATGTGCTTGTTGCACCTTGCTTACCATACTGTTGTCCCAATGTGTTTACTGCACCATTCTTGCCATGCTGTCCCATTGTGTTTGCAGCACCATGCTTACCATGTTGTCCCATTGAAGCATTGTTGTACCATGATGTTGTCCCAATTTGCAGCACCATGCTTGCTGGCCCAGTTTGCAACACCATGCTTCCTACCGCAATGTAGCATTGTTGTACCATGTAGTTGTCCCAATGTGTTATTGTTGCTCCATGTCATAGCTGTTGTCATGCCATTTCCACTGTTGTGATATAGATTGGTTAGGGCACTTCAGGTTGCTTCCACAACCCTCAAACAGTCACCTAGGCAACCCTTAGTCTCTGCGGCCTACCCTAGGGTGAACCATCTGCCTTCACGCTAAGGATGAGGGCATAACATGACCCCAAAACAGTCCACGCTGAAGATGAGGGCATAACATGACCCCAAAACAATCCACGCTATCCCTTGCTGTGATGGTATGGCTTGCGGCCTACCACACAACCTTGTTGTAGCTTTATGGCCCAGACATCACACTCAAAACAACCCCCCTCTACCTCAGCCCTCCTAACATCAACTCGGCCTTCACAAATGACCCTTGGAAACATCGCTGGAATGTTGCCTTAGCCACGGCCTAGTCACAACAGGAAGGTCCCTTTACATGGCCTATTACAAGAGAGAACAGTCCTCAAATACATCCACTGCTCGGCCTCCTTAATCTCCTCCACATCGCGCTGTCCCATAATCTCCTCGTCCTTGTTAATCTGATTGTGGCTAGGCTTTAGATAGCCATGTTAGGACAGCGTAAGGGGTTGCTGTGTAACATCCCTCATTACCTAGGGCACCTAACCCTTCTTAATTATGGCTAGGTGTCATGACCCCTTTAAGACAACACTTAGGCCTTTTCTCCATAACTGCATTAGGAGTTAGGGCATCTCCTCTAGGTCATGCATAAATCATCTAAGACACCGTTTTAACTTCATGCTAGGGCTCCTTCCCTATTGCGTCTAGGGCTTGTAGAGATCAGTGTATAAGGCAGCGAGTAGCCCTCCTTCTTGGCTGCATCTAGTGCTTGTACTTGTGCTCTTTACCTTCTGCATTTAGGGCTTCCTCTCTTAGATTTCTCTTCCAGTAAAAAACAGAACAAATGGAGAGAAATCAAGAGTGAAGTGTGTCGAAATGACTATCAAGTCACCTCCTTTTATACTAAAACGTTGAGCACATGTGTGGGTTATTTGGTTGTTGGTTGACCTTGACGAATTGTCTTATAACACAAATAAATTCATAACTTCATGAATACTTATCGAAATCGAATGATCTTTAGATCAATCCTACACCCCTCGATGAGAGGAGTCGAAGAAAAATATCTGCTGCCATAAATAAGATGACCCACATGGAGTTTGGCCCTAGTTGCCAATTTTAACAAAGTTGTATCCTCCTCTCTGGGACCTAATGGCAAAATATCTATAGAGCCCCAATGCATCTGGCCCAGGAATCTCCACGATGTCACGACGTACCCATCCAACACTCACCTTGATCCATAGCAGCAACAAGGAAAACCAACCTTGCAATGCGACAAAGGCGTCAACGCTCCCCCACATGTCAAACCAAGTGTGAGTTGGGTTATCCTCCGTCTTGATTCCACTCATCACAAAACAGAGTGTCCCATAAACCAACCAACTCCCCGGATTCCATAGCCAAAATAGTTGTAGCATAGTCCTGACTCCTGACAGCTGTTGGCACCAACTTGTACCACGTCTCAAGTCCCTGCATGCAATCAATATATGGAAGCTCACAGTCGGCCCTGTCATCAACTCGCTCTCCAAATCTGAGTGTGCCAAACGCAATGGTGTGTCTGATGCCCTCGTTAGGAGATCTTTCTAGCGGAAACACTTCAACAACTTGTCGTGCATCATCATCCTCGGTTGCACTCAAATAGGTACCCCTACACTCCTCTGCATAGCATTGAACTCCGTGGCACAACTCTATGCACAACTAGGCACAAAAACTCAATGCCATGCCACCATGTACCATAGGGCATCCCATATGTGCCCATGCGTCCACCACTCTGCTAGTACACCCACCACGATGTGATCTACACCTCCTCATCTGCCCAGGTACACCTATGTGGCCCAACTCCTCACATGCAATCGGGAATAAAGCTACCATGTCGAACCTCAGTAGCTCTAGTGCCCAATACATCAATGAGAGAGCATTGTCTCCTATGATGCCCTGTTTGGAGCCTTGACAATGCCACCTCCTCCTACCAACTCCTGCCAGAGTAATCTAATCATCCTTCAATCCCATGTCATCTCAAATGCCATGACAACTCATGAAATCTTCTTGCTCCTCTGTCAATCCATCCTGTCACTAATGTTGTCAAGAACTCTTAAGGGGATATAAAAAGGTGTGTGCGTCCAACCACCGAGTCCATCATGCAGCTACTACCATCACCTACTGACTCCACGATTTGATGGAGAATTCCACATGGATCCCAACAACAGATTGGCTTTTGAGCCCCTTTGGTAATCCACAGCCTATGCGAAACTGTGGCCATGGATGCATCTAACTTCCTAGCCAACTCCATCAGATACCAACTCAATATCTCTCGCCATCCAACCTTGAGAGGGATCGAATGCATGAACAACCATACACGGAACATGTCCTCCATCATGCAAATGCTACACCCTATGCAACTTGTGCCGCCCCATCTCACTAGTCTGGCAAATCCATGTAATTTGCCTAGGTAATGCGGCCTCTCTCTCACCAACATGCAAAGGTAGCCCAATAATGCGACAAGCCTTATCAATGTATGCCTGAAAGGGACTGTCATCTGAAAGTATGACATCCATGTTGGCTTCCGATGCATCTGACTGCTCCTCATCGATCGCCGATGCTAAGGATGGATGCTCATCCCCCTCCACCATGGGCTCAACATGATCCACTAACTATCCCTTGAAAGCTAGCTCATCATGCATAACATCCTCAACCATCAACGATAGGTAGCTACTGTCTCGAAACTCTGTCACAGATGCCTCTATACCTATCAACTCCTCATCAACGGTGGATATGTTTGTTGGTACCTCATCAACCTCTTGTGTGTTGTTATCACCTGAAAGCTCAAACATGGCCCTGGACACCTCGTCAATGGATTCCTCAACAATGGACGACATCTCATCCATGGGTGGCTCCACATCAACAAATGGCCAACTGAGAGTATGCTTTACTCTCTCCTCTAGGGTGTCAACTGGAGCTACTGAAGGGATCTCCAACAAGGGTGACTCATGTGTCACATTTGGACACATCGACATAATCCTTACACTCCTGTGTGCCCACAATCTCATGCTCAACCTTCTCCTCAGGCTTCTGATATCTAAAGCCAGGTCTCCACCAACAAAAGCACCTCTCGGGTCTTATCCTCTAACTGTCCTCCTCTATGCTCCTCAAATGAGAAAGCCCTCCTGATCCTAGGATCCAACGCCTCACACTCATCAATCCTATCCATGGAGGGCCTCATCAAATCTGTAAAGGTGTTTGGTTCCCTCTCCTTCTTCGGTTCACCCAGAAAATGAGGCATGGTAGGTCGGCTGGGCTAGCCATGGGTATTGTTCTGCTGAACTGAGTGTGCATGTGTGTGGCTTTTCTGTTGGTTATGTCTCACATCCCCATCATTTGTTGCATCCAATCTAGGACTTGCTGGTTTTGCCTCCTCAATAATCGGTTCTCCCTCATCAACTCCTCCATGATCCCTTCTCTACTTTTCTCTTTCAGTGTCATCAGAGTGCCCATAAATTCACCAGTCACTATGAATGCATGGCCAAATCCTCCATGATCTTGCTGGCTCCCCCATAGCTGGCCAAGATCATGCTCTGATACCACTGTAATATTCCTAATTGGAATTTAACAACTAATATCAAGCAGTGGACTAAGAACAATAAATAAAATTGGAACTCATACACAATAATTAAAACACCAAAATGTCTAGCAACACAATCTGAGCCATTTTATTGATTTTATGATAAAAAGAGTACATAAAATGAGCTGAAGTTTTGGACCCTGGGCTTGCTATGCAAGTTATGCAAACCCCATGTAGTACAACTATGATCTGGAGGAAATACTGGCCCAAACTGGTACTGTACACTACCAAGAAAATTACTGCTACTGCTGTTGGAATGGAACTGAAGATTCTGCCTTGAAGAATGCTTGGATCACCTTGAAATTGCAGCCACGAACTCCCCTCCAAAACCCCATAAATGGTTTGGCCCAACTCCAAGCCAAAACTAAGCCCACCAAGTGATGCAAACTCCCCAACTAACTAGCAATTCACCCTGTTGTAGGAATGAGGGTTTCAGGCCCGAATATTGCTTGAAAAAATCTATAAAATTAACGGTAGGTAGGCTCCTCTCAATAAACCCACAAAAACCCAGAAAGGGTTTGGGCTGAATTCAATGTGCCCCGGTGACCCGAAGAAATGTGTATAACGTTCTAACTAGCTGGAAAAATGCCCTGTAGAAATAATTATGCTATACAAGGCCAATCAATTACTATAAAAATCTCCTCCAAGCCCTGCAAATCACTCCAAGCCTCTTTATTTCTCCTTAGCCCGAACTTCCCAAATCTCCCTGTGAAAATGTATGCACAGTAGCTGTCCAAAAACGTCGGAAATAGATAAATTCGACCCTCCAAAATGTAGCACTCTCGGCCTTGCAAATCATCAAAGAAAAACTCGCCCTCCCAATGGATAAATCTGTGCAAATTCTTCAACCAAACTCCACTATTTGCTAGCTTCTCTCAGCCCCTTCGAATTTCCTTCTGCACCCTAAGAGAAGCACGCTCCAGCTGGAAATGGTTTGCAATGTAGCTCCTAGAGAAGCCCTAAGATGGGCTCCTTCTTAATCCCCTAGGGTGACACTCGAAGTTCACCGAAGGTAGAGGTGGAATTCGCGCTCGGAAATTCCTTGTGTTGAACAACACAGTTGTCTTGGCTAAGAAGCTCAAGGGAACTAATGTTGAAATTGTAAAATGACTAAAGATTCCCCAAATTAGAGCCTCCTTTCTCTATTTATAATTGTTGGCCTCTCTCTCCCTTGGTGGCCCCCACTTTCCACTAGTTCATCCCCTTTCTTTTTCTCTCTTCCTCCACAAGTATGCATTCCCATTTTGTCTTTCTTGTGGCCCCCACTTGCCAATGAGCTGCAATCTTGCCTTTTCACCCAAGCTCCTCAAGTCGAAATCATATTTGAAACTTGAACTACAAAATTTTGCTATGCCTAGCACCTCCCTAATAAACCTCGTTAATCTCCTGAAATGAAAAATCAAAATTGGGGATATTACATACTCGGTCCAAATCTCCAAGCGGTTTGAAAGTTATTAATTTTTAGTTAAAAATAACTTTTTGGTCAGTGAGCTGACCTAATCCTTCGAGGACATGTCGGCCTACCTAAAGGGTCATGTCTATTCATTGGAGGGTCAAAATTTGTGTATATATACGCGGTCAAACCTTCTTGTTTCGGATCAGCTAATCCTCTGATTAAGCACAAAAGTTCGGTAAAGGAGAAGAGATGTTGATATCTCATGAACAGGAGTTAGGATAAGGGACTGTACAGGACAGATTACCTACAGCAAGGGTTGCAGATTTTTGAACAAGATCTCTGTGGCACCTGTAACTCGGAGTGTGGAAGACCTGTGGTAATTGCGGATTCAGACTTTGATTATTGTTGCATTGTTCCCTTGTTTCCCTTGGTGCAATTACAGTGATTCGGACTTCAAAATAGTGCAAGTCTGTAACTCTACTCCTTTTCGGACCTGTGGCAACCCTTAAAACACAGACCTATGCCTCTGCTATTTCTGAACTGAGAAATAGCATTGGGTTCGTATAATTTGGAACAAGGGTATTGACATGATTTATAAATTGTTGGGTATGAATATTGGAGCAGTTTGAACTGTGGTATTGGTGCAACAGTTGTTCTGTGATACCTCGGGTTGGAAGAAGTTGGAGTTTAGGGATGTTCTGGGCCATGTGAAGTCTTTAATAATAGCTTAGGAAGTTGAGTACAGAAGAAAGACAAAGCTTTAAAGGAAGCAGGATAGTCTGAGTATTTGTGATGATTCTTTGTGATTGATCTGAAGTCCCTCTGCATTTCTAACTGTGATACAATATGGTATTCTCCTTTCTTCACTAGACCGAGACTCTCTTTAGCAGTTGTACTTAAAGATTTCACTGTTTGTTGGGTATACGGCAAGGTCTTTTGAAGTGAGGCATAAAGGTTAGTAACTGTCAGATAAAAAAAGAACAAGAGATCGAGTTCTGAAGAAGGCAGAAGCGTTGGGTAAAGGTCTGGACAGCAAACAAGTAGCCGAAGTTCTGTGACAAGTTGCAGCTTGTATGAGCTCTAGATCCGTACTCTCTTATGATGGTTTAAGAAGCTAAGTGTGCAAAACCTGAAGAAGAAAATTGTTATTGCGTGGAAAGTCAAAGGGGGTTGTTCTTGAAGGAGCTGAAGGCAAGAAGAGAGAAGTTGTTGAAGTGCCCTAGTATCATAAAGTATAAGAGAACTTTAGTGAGCAGCAGAAGAATCCCTAAATATAGCCATCTTTGGAGCAGTAAGAAGACTAGTGGAGGGTGGCCCTAGAAGTCCATATTCGCTCAAAGCATATTGAAGACATCTTGCAGAAACCATTCTTGGAGAATTTAATACATGATTGAAGCCCTCATAATGTGATCTTGAAGAATATTGTTTAGGTGAAATGAAGAGCAGTGATGACACCCTCATGAGAAGACAAGGTTGTCATTGATGAAGAGATTTGGAGAAGGCATTGATGAAGAGATTGGCAGAACTCATTGAAGAAGATATTGGGAGTCGTGAACAATTGCTAAACTTATCTTGACAAATTGAAGCAGAAGGTTGGAGCCTCATAGAGACAAGCTTAGTGCCTTGGAAGATAGGGTTGGAGCCCTAGAGGATAGGAGTCCTCAAGAGACCAGGTTGGAGTTTGTACCAGAGATAGGGTTGGAGCCCTAGAGTTTGGTGCCTCAAATTAACAAGGTTGGAGCCTTGGAAGTCCAAGTCGGTGCTTGGCCAAATACAGGTTGGAGCCTGGGAGATTGAAGATTGGTGTCTTCATCTAGGGTTGGAGCCCTACATATATTGTGCTTGATTCGTTGGAAAGATTATATTAATAAAAGCATTTATTCCTATTGTTCATTTTGTGTTCTAAATATAAGTGATCTAACTGGTAAAAGTAACAATTGAAAATAAATCCTGATTCACCCCCCCCTCAGTGTTTCCAACAGCTAGTGACCAGTCCCAACATGCACCAATGCTGAGATGACCAGCATTTGCTGCTTCCATGTGTCGAGATTGTGGCCATTGAATTTTTTACTTGGCTTCAACACAAAATTTGTGAGTCGGGCCATGCCAACAACCATCATTATGTACTCCTTCAGCTTTCCCTGCACTTTCTAAACCTGTTCAAACTTCAAAGCCTTGTTTCGGGCTGCCCGAGGTCAGTAATAGCATACCCAAACCTCAATTTGTCATTGCCTAAGCCTGTTAGAAGGTGCTTCAACTTGTTTCTGACCAGTCTAAAGTTTGCTATACGTTTCCTGACTTTCTTTCTCATTGCTTGAAGTCTATTACAGGGTGCCCAGGCCCCAGACCATATTACAGGGTAACCAACCCTGTTTCCAGTGGTCCAAACCTATTTCTTTTTTTTTCTTTCCTCTTAATACCCCTAGTTGTTTGAAAGCTTTGCTAGTGACCAGTCCCAACATGCACCTATGCTGAGATGACCAGCATTCGCTGCTTCCATGTTGTGGCCATTGAATTTTTTACTTGCCTTCAACACAAAATTTGTGAGTCGGGCCATACTAACAACCGTCATTATGCACTCCTTCAGCTTTCCCTGCACTTTCTAAACCTGTTCAAAGCCTTGTTTCGGGCTGCCCGAGGTCAGTAATAGCATACCCAAACCTCAATTTGTCATTGCCTAAGCCTGTTACAAGGTGCTTCAAATTGTTTCTGACCAGTCTAAAGTTTGCTATAGGTTTCCTGACTTTGTTTCTTATTGCTTGAAGTCTATTACAGGGTGCCCAGGCACCAAACTATGTTACAGGGTAACCAACCCTGTTTCCAGTGGCCCAAACCTATTTCTTTTTTGTTGTTTCCTCTGAACACCCCTAGACAGGCCGAACTCCCGCCCAGTCAACTCTACCACAGGGAGCTTGACCTTGATGGACCCAAGGAGAATTGAACCTGTGCCTCATAAATAAGAATAAAAGATTAGATATTATGTAGGTCAAAAAAAATCTAATAATAGTCAAACAGCAAATCGATTGCTACAGTGCTGCTTTGGCATGGACTAATAAGAGTACAAGCTGAAGTGACTCTTCGTTTCCCAAATTGTGTGTTTCCTCTTCACTTAATTAAAGCTTAATCAAATGTAATTTAAGTTAATTCCAGTTTATGACATACAAGTTCGTTATTTAGTGGTGGTAATTTATGTCCTTACACATACTTCATCGCTTAAATAATGTGCGTCTTTTGCAATTACCTGACCAGAGCTGGAAAAATCATTCTAACAAATTATTTTTGTAGATGGCCTCCTTAATACCATATTTATATCTCATAACTATAGGCGAGGATAAATATGGCCTGTTTTATGCAATGACGCATATAGTTGTAGGAGAGATAACAATGTTTGTACAACCGGACACCAGCAGGGTATACTGTATGCATTGAACTCTAGGGAAGATAGCTATGTTTGTATATTCTATGTTTGCAGGGTGTACCATCTTGTGTACGAGTTGGGCTATAATCTGATATGACACAGTAATGCCAGCCCGTTTGCTATTCCAGCTTTATAGTGCCTATACGCATTGTCGTGCAGCCCACCATGGACAGTTGTACTCTCGATGTATATATCTTCTGTAGCTTCAGGAGGAGGCAGACTATATTTATCCTGCTGCAACACCTCCCTTCTGTTGAAATAAATTAAGAAATAATATTGAGCTATATTATTAAACCACCTCTTTTAAATGGACTTGAGGGGATTTGACCCTTCGCATTTTTCAAAGCTCTCACTTAATCATGCTAACCACAAGGGCTCTTTGTGAAAATTTGAAAGGGTAGGACGTGGAACCTTAAGAAAACATGGAAGAATTGAGGCGAAGAGAAAAGAGGACAAGTACGAGGAGATGCTCCAAGACGAACAAATTTATAGACGAAGTGAAACCACTTGGAGGGTGCCGAAGATTTGGGGAACAATTCTCATTTTTTTTTCTTCTGAATTTACTGCTTGAAAATTTACGTGGATCTGTTCAAATATGTTTACTCTTCTTAGTGAATCATAAATCCTCATGACACTCCCATTCTTTCATATCTTCGGTAGGTCTTTTAGTGAGTACAATAATTGAAAGATTCCAATACATCGAATCTTAGTTTAATTTAAGAAGTGGTCGCAAACTCAGAACTGAATACCCCTAGAGCATATCCTTAAATTTCAGATGTTATTGATAAGGATGGTTATTTTATTTGTATTTGGAGCCTTTGAGATTATTATATTTCAAAAATATTGAAAGGTTTCTTCTGCTTTTGTTTCCGCGAGTACACTACTAATGTGTATAAGGAAGTATATTTCTTCTCCCATGGATGCCAATGGAACTTTTGCAACATCATAATTCAATTTGATTGTTTTTCGGCTAAAAGGAATTGATAGCATGTTCATGTGATGCATGCAAACTTTCCTTCTAGAAGGATTGTATCTGGGCTAAAAATCGCTGACTCAATTTGCGCAGGTACTTCTATAGCTTGCCATTTCTTTTATGGAAGACACCCTTTCCAACTCCTTTGAGGTGAACTATTTTCCCTTCTTTTTATGATGAATTTATTTGTCCGCTTAGCCAAATCACATCAGCAAATTTGAAACACTTATGCAATGAAGTAATCCAATATCTTCCTTTTCAGGTTACTTTTATTTGTAGGGGTGGAAGTTTGCTGGAACATATATCCTTCAACTGCAGCTTCGTCTTTTATATTGCTCATCTTCCATTCAATAATTTTGTGGGGACTCTGGATTGCACCTTCAGAGTATCCTTACGTCCGGCAGGAAAAAGTTGAAAAAAAAACTTGACAAACAATTTTAGCAGTTTATTTTTTATTTTATTTTATTTTATTGTGTAGTATATTTACAGGTTGGCACATCAACAAGCGAAAATTTGCTCCTAACGAGATGTTAATAAAAGGTGGTTATTGAAATTAGTCTAGGATGCCATGGGTTGTCTTCAGAGAATCTGTTCCGCTACATGATGTCTTGTGTACTTGCTAAACTTGAAAAGTGGCCATTACTTAAGGTGCTACACCCTACAGGTGACTATATATTGGACTGAGCAGATTACGAATTTTGTATAACGACATCACTTCCTCTTTTCCCTGCCGCATTTGGAACTGATCCTGTGACATGGACATTTTCTGGTAGATATGGGTCCATGTGTAGAATGTAATCTTATGAATATCTAGATTACAGTCTTGAAACTATGACAGGTATTGGGCATTTCTATAAAAAATGATATTTAATGCCTCATTCCATGTTCATTTTATGTTATTTTTTACCCAGTTCACTTTCGAGGCTATTTACTTGCCTCAGCATTGGGATGGGTCTGCTTAGCAGCGTTTTGAAAATGGATCTCTATCTTCCACACTAATGCCATAGTCCCTCTCTAGTATTCTATTAGTTTTATAGTCTTATCAGATATGATAAAAGGCTAATGAAACCTCTAATGAGCAGGAGCATCATCAATTTTCGTTTTTCATTTGGCTAGATGCAAATGTCTAGACGGCATATTTTGGTAGGGTGATTTAATAAGATAATGGCTGCTCACATGTTCATTTTATTGGCATGTCTATCCGCAGTGCACTGTAGAGGCTATTTACATGACTCGTCATTGGGGTGGGATTTCCTGTGAGCATTTTGTAAATAGATCTCTATCTATTGCATTAGTGCCACAAATCTCTCCCTATGATGATGGTGAAAGAGTCACCGAAATTATTAGATATGTTAATAATCTAACATGATAATCCCTTAAACTCAATGGAGAAATAGATTATTAATTTTTTAGTGATATTATCAGGTATGATAATAGCTGGTGAAACTTCTGATGCAAAACATCATCATTCATTTTCAATTTTCATTTCACTACTTGCCTCTCTAAAAGTAGACATGTTAGTTGGGCGAAGTAACTTCATTGGCTTGCAATAACGAGAATCTTCTTCATTGATTTTCAATTTTCATTTCACTGTTTGCCTCTCTAAAAAGTTGACATATTGCTTCTCTACAAGTTGACATATGTCATTGAGACGATGCATTTTCATTAATTTGTAAATATAAGATAAAAGTTGACATATTGCTTCTCTACAAGTTGACATATGTCAGTGAGACGATGTATTTTCATTAATTTGTAAATATAAGATGCGGATCGCTCTAAATTGATAGGATGTATGGATTGGAATCAACCCATGTCTAAGTTAACATTAAACAAACAATTGGTTCAGATTCTACGAATACTTGGTCGATTTCAAAATTAAGGTACCCAATTAGCACAATTCACGAACTTTATATAAAATGTAAAAATTGCATTTAATATAAAGACAAGTGTGTTTATTCTTCGTTTAAATTAGCAACAAAGGCTTGCACGTAGTATGGTTCTATTCCCCAAGTGACATTGAAAAAGTGGAAGCCATAATGACTATTAAGTCAGGTTAGAGATTACACATCATTAAGTATGCCACAACATCCCACCTCTTCATAAGTGGTGGATGCATGACAAATTAAAGTCTAAAGGAAGCATATTCAAGACTTTTTTTCATTCTTGTTTAAGCCACTTACAATGATGTATTAATATTCACTCTTATTTAAGCCACTTACAATGATGTAAAATATTAATAGGAAGAACATTGATTTACTACCATAGTAAATCGATAAGATGTCATGGGAGTTATAGAGAGTTATACTATATGAGATTTGATCCATTGAGAAAATCCATTGTTTCTCAATGTAGTGCACTAGAACATTTATAATGCTAATTAAAAAGATATATCTACTTTCTTTTATAATTCTAATCAAAAAGATACATTTACTTTCTTTTATAATTCTAATTAGAAAGATACATCTACTTTCTTCTACACAAAGTGTGAAGAAAAAAGTAACGAGGTGTGTTTTAGTGCATTTGTCTTTTTGTCTCAAAAAACGCTTTAAAATACCTTTTTAGATTGTGACTTTATGAGTTATATTAAAGAGTAGCCTAAAGAGCCCACAAATTAGCCTATAAAATAATGGAAATTTCGGCAAGATTATGACAAAATGTGGCAGGAAGTTTTGAAAATTTGGGTTACAAATGTCAAACTTTAGGATTTTAGGTGCCCAAGGGGTTGTTATTGATGGTGCAGAATCCATCTCCACCATCAAAAAAATGATTCAAACACTCAAATATTTTGATTTTTTGAATTTTTTTTACCGGATTCTAACAAGAAATTTGTCGTCTTGACGAATTTGTGGCGTCAATAGACAACATCATATTAAAGTCATGATAGTCATTTTATAAAGTAATTTAAGTACTATGTTCTTTCTAAGATTAAAGTCACTTTATAATTTTAAGTGGACTTTATGTGGAGAAAAAGTATACAAATATAAAGTTATACAGTGATTATGAGTCATTAACGAGGGAGGCCACATGAAAAGGGGTTAAAGTGAGGGAATGATCTCCACCATTGATCTAGAGTGCTGATATCTAATTTCAGCGCTTGATAAAAAAAGGTTAGGGTTCACCTATCTAATGAGAGCTAAAAAGGGAGAAAATGTGAGAAGCTCTCTCGTTTTTCATGTGCATTTGGAGAGGAGAAGGAGAGAAGAGGAGAACAACTAGAGGAGAAGGGTTTCTACAACAGAGAATTTATTTGCTACAAGCTCAAATTCCTAGGAGGTCGAGTTCAAGCCTAAGGAAGAGGACACAAATCTAGGAGATAAACAACAAAACTTAGCACACAGTTCAAGATTGAAGGAGAGACTATTTGTGGAGGATTTTTTGTGGCAGAGAAGAGACATATTCTGCACATATTTCCATGTAGCAAGTCAACCCTCTGCACATAGATCGAGGAACTTTCCTGTAGCAGACTGTGTTTTTCGGGATAGAATTTGACCAAAACTGATCCAAGGATCAATTTAGTGCTCAAAATTCAAAGTGTGCTATAGAGCTCGAAACCTAAACAACTAGATAGATCTCGACAATTTGAATCCAATGTGACTCGTTTCACTCAAAACCGATAACATATGCTCCTGATATCATGTTCTGATCGAAATCTCAAACATGCCAAAATTTGCAAAATTGATAGATGACTCGACATTTTGGGCCAGTGGCAGGATGCCACATGGCCTCTCATGATTGGTTCAAAATTCAAATTTTATTGGCCAATGGGTTTTCACCATTTGTCCTTTTGTGATTGGCTCATAAATTATTTTATTACATAATGGGTTGACTGTGTATTTGACATGGACCAATGTGGGAGTGCCACGTGGGCCAACAGGAGGCAACCACGTGGCCTCCAAGGGTTGGACCAATTTTTTTTTATAGGGCCAAGCAACCCACGAGATTCGAACCTCAGACCAAGCATCAAGCACCAAGCCACTTTACGACTACGCCACCACCATGCCACTTAACATTCAAAGGTCTCGACTTGTATTTGAAATTTAATGTTTTCTACATTAGAGATTGGGGTCGTGGCTAAGTCCCAGCCTTGGTCCCCGTGCCCTCGGAACCAAGGGGCAGGACCAAGGGCCAGGGCTTAACCCTAGCCCCATGGTCACAACCACAACGCCAAAGCCATTTGCAAAGAACCGTCGGCAGAAAGGTTAAGTGGCCAGCCCTTGGGGGCCAACCCCTGGGTCACATGACCCTCTAAAGGACCAGGAGCATGGAAGGTTAAGGGGGCCAACCCTTGGCCATATGCGACCCTCATATAACCGTGGGCGGGAGTTGGGTTATGGCACAGTTATCAAACCTCCGGTGTGGTATGTGGAATTAACCACAGTTTATCGCATAGCTGGAAATCGGCAGCAACCAAACTCGAATCCTACGACGGAAAACAAGCCATGTGATCCCATCATATCCACTCATGGGGGGTCATTGGACAATTAAAGTTAGCGACGATTTGCACTTGAACTGACACGAATCTCGACAACACAAGGAAAATTTGCTGCCCCACGTGGCCAAAAAAGGCGGAAATTGTAGGATACTTTGCAGGTGGGTGTGAATTGTAGCACAATTAGCAGGAAAATCATTCTAGAGCATAACATAGTCATTTTTTGACCTTTTTGAGTGCAACAAGACCCCAATTGGGCATTTTTAACTGTCCTGGAGCCATTGGAGACAGTGGTTTTGCATTCTGAGCACTGTAAATTCATGTCGACACATATTTTTGAGCATAATGACAGAGGTCCTGCATTGGAAGTTGGACCGGGAGATGTAGCTCAAGAGATGGATGAACTCCTTTATCATGTTGTTGTTATGTGTTTTTGAAATGGTTTATTGCCTTTGTTTCGCTGTTAATTGTTTGTCTCTGTTACAGTGGACAACAAGCCATGTATGTGGTCCCATCATATTTGCCCATGGGGGGTCATTGGACAATTAAAGTTAGTGACAATTTGCCCCCGAACTGACGCGAATCTCGTCGACACGGGGCAAATTTGTCACCCCACGTGACTAAAAAAGGCGACAATTTTAGGATACTTTGCAAGTGGGTGCGAATTGTAGCACAGTTAGCAGGAAAATCATTTTAGAGCATAACGTAGTCATTTTTTGACCTTTTTGAGTGCAACAAGAGCCCAATTCCTTGAGGTGTGACTTCAAGCAATGAGAACACTCACACCTCAAGCTTCCATAGTCATGGCACATGAAGAAGGTTTTGAAGGGATGTTTGAAGATGAAAGAACTTTCAGAAAAACATTCTTTGAGATGTTTGAAATGGTAAAGGTTCTTTATGAAGAGAGAAATGCAAGGTTGTATGGAGAGAGCTCAAAACCTCCAAAAGTAGATGGAGGAAAAGGGGACAAGCCTCCAAAAGGGAATGGAGGGAATGGTGACAGACCACCACCTTCACCTCCATCATCCTCATCTTCATCTTCATCCTTATCTTCTACTTGTTCCACCCTTTCACAAACACCTCCAAATTCTCCAAAAGGACATGGTAAAACTCCTTTGCGAAAAACATGATATTGAGTTTGAATTTCCTATGTATGATGGAAAGGTAGATGCTGAGAAATTAGATAATTGGGTTCGTCATATTGAACTGTATTGCAACATAAAAAGAATCAAGGATGATGAGACTAAAATTCAGTGTGCTTCTCTTAGGTTGGAAAGTGCAACACTTATTTGGTGGGAAGCCAAAATTCAAGAGGACATGAAGAAACATAGTAATATTTTATCTTTTTGGAATGATTTTATTGTTGCAATAAGAAGGCAATTTTATCTATTAGTATACATGCATAAAACTATTAAGGATTGGAAAAACTTTAGACAAGCCAAAGGTCAAAATGTGCAAAGCTATACTCAAGAATTTAGAAAAAGAGCTTTGATTTTGGGTATAGATTTGTCCTCTCAAGATACTTTGCTCAAATGCAATGGAAGATTACAAGTTACTTGAGACACACCATTTTCATGTTTAACCCTACAAAACTAGATGAAGTTTGTGTACAAACAACTCATTTAGAGGCAAGAGGGAAAATTGTTTTTGAAGAAACTAGTGAGAAGTCATTCAAGTTTGGAGAAAAAGAGAAGGAAAGTTTAAAAATAGAGATAAAAAGAATGTCGTAGCTAAAAAAGGAGGAGAAAATATCACATGTAAACATTGTTCTAAAGGTCGTGATGATGACCACTGTTGGAAACTTCATCTTGAGATGAGACCCCAAAAGTTTAATAACAAGGAGAAATAAAAGATTGTTGCAACTATACAACAAGATCTAGGATCTAATTCTGGAGATGAAACAAAAATCATAGATATGGGATTGAAAGGTAAGGATTCAGTTGAAAGCACTAGTTCTTCTAACAAACCCATAGAAACTCAAAATGAAAGAGAAAGAATAGAATTTTTCCATATTAGAATCATCACAAAACATAACAAGGAAGATACTTTGTTTGATAGTGGTTCACAGGCAAACCTCATTTCCAACATTGTTAAGAAACTAAATTTGGAAACCATTCCTCATCCTAAACCTTATTTTTTGGGTTGGGAATGTAATAATGCCAAGTTACAAGTAACAAGAAAATGCATCCTTAGATTTGTCATCACTACAAATTTTATTGATAAGGTAGAACTTGATGTAGTACCACTTGACATTTGTGGGATTGTTTTGGGAAGTCCATACTTATATGACAAGAAAGTCATCTTTCATCGCCATGAGAACAAGTACCACGTGTTTAAAGATAGGGTTGAGTACATTGTTAGAGAACATATCAAGAAGTTGAATCTATCTCTTGTGAGTGTTGGACAAATGAAGAGGTTTGTAAATGCTAGTCAAAATTTTTCATTGTTGATGATTAAATATAAAGATGTTGATAAATCTAAAGTCTTTCAAGGATATGAATCAAGTTTGAAATTTGATTTCATTGAGGTCGCTAATCCATGTGATAAGATGCTTCGAGAGTATAACATGTTGCCTCCTAAAAGAAGAAAACAATGTGAAATTCATTTGCAGCAAGATGCATCATTGTTGAACATTGGTATGAATAAGACGACAATGTTAAAGAATGCAAGGTTCAAAACACAATTGCAAAAGCTATTTAAAAAAGAGGACATTGGTTCTAAAATATCTTCTTGTGGGTTTCATAATGTTTTGGCTTTGAGAAAGAATGGTGCATGGTGATGGCGTTCACATTTGGTGAAGCGTCAAGCCAAAAACAAGGCTAGACATGCTAAGCAACCTTATGACTACAGTGTTAAAGGTGAAATTAACTTGAAATTGAATAAGTCTTGTTTGATTGAAGGTCGAGGAGAGAATGTTCAGATTTCTTTAAAAAAAGTTTTCTCATCTAAAAATCTTGAAGAATTGCAGCTAGGTCCTATCTTTGACAGAAAGACAAAGACTTCAAGAGTGAAGTACCTTCATGAGAAGCTCAAAGTGACAAAAACAAAAAAAAACCAAATGGGTTGAGGTTGAAAGGGTGAGGGAACTGTCCCCTCATTTATTTGTTGACTGAAAATGAACTTTTGGAGATCCAAAAGCTTCAAATGGGAGAAGTAATCTAAGGGATCAATTTAGTGCTCAAAATTCAAAGTGTGTGACAGAGCTCAAACCTGCACGAATGGATATATCTCGGTGATCTAAATCTAATGCAACTCGTTTCACTCGAAACTGATATCATATGCTCCTAATATCGTGTTCTGATCAAAATCTCAAACAAGCGAAAATTTGCAAAATTGACAGGTGACTGGACATTTTGGGTCATTGGCAGGTTGCCACATGGCCTCTCCTGATTAGTCCAAAAATTCAAATTTTATTGGCCAATGGATTTTCACCATTTGTCCTTTTGTGATTGGATCAGAAATTATTTTATTACATAATGGGCTAACTGTGTATTTGACGTGGACCAATGTGGGAGAGCCACGTGGGAAAATAGGAGGCAGCCACGTGGCCTCCAAGGGTTGGACCAATTTTTTTATAAGGCCAAGCATCCCATGAGATTCGAACCTCAGACCAAGCTTTAAGCACCAAGCCACTTTACCAGTACGCCACCACCACGCCACTTAACATTCAAAGGTCTCGGCTTATCTTTGAAGTTTAATGTTTTCTGCATTGGAGGTTGGGGTCAGGGCTAAGCCCCAACCCTAGTCCCCTCGCCCTTGGAACCAAGGAGTGGGACCAAGGGCCAGGGCTTATCCCCAACCCCATGGTCACAACCACAACGCCAAAGCCATTTGCAAAGAACGGTCAGTGGAAAGGTTAAGGGGCCAACCCCGAGGTCACATGACCCTCTATAGGACCGAGAGCACAAAAGGTTAAGGGGGCCAACCCCTAGGGGGTGTCCATCCCTTGGCCATATGCGACCCTCATATAACCGTAGGCAAGAGTTAGGTTATGGCACAATTATTAAACCTCTGGCACAGTATGTGGAACTAACCATAGTTTATCGCGCAATTGGAACCCAACAGTAACCGAACCTGAATCCTACGGTGGAAAACAAGCCACGTGGTCCCATCATATCCGCTCACGAGGGGTCTATTGACAATTAAAGTTAGTGACAATTTGCAATTGAACCATCACAAATCTCGCCAGTGCGGGGCAAATTTGTCACCCCATGTGACCAAAAAATGCGAGAATTGTAGGATACTTTGCAGGTGGGTGTGAATTATAGCACAGTTAGCAAGAAAATTGTTCTAGAGCATAACTCAATCATTTTTTGACCTTTTTGAGTGCAACAAGAGCCCAATTAGGGTTTTTTTTTTTTTTTTTTTGGGAGCCATTGGAGACAGTAGTTTTGCATTCTGAGCACTGCAATTTCATGTAAACACATATTTTTGAGCATAATGAGAGGCCCTACATTGGAAGTTGGGCTAGGAGATGTAGCCTGAGAGAGAGGTGAACTCCTTTATCATGTTGTTGTTATGTGTTTCTGAAATGGTTTATTGCCTTTATTTCGCTGTTAATTATGTTTAAAAATCACTTGTTTATGTGTTTAGTAACTTGATCCATTACCCAAAACATATATAAAATTTAACTTGCAATTTGTATATCACCTTCAGTTTTCAATTACAGATAAAAAAGGAAGCACAAAAAGTGAGGAGATAAATGCAGGTCTGTTAGTGTTGATTTCTAGGAGGTTTCGCATTTAATAGATGGTTAAATGGCCCAAGTTACAAGGCAATCAAAGTATGATTTGAAGCACGAATTTCCAGGGAAAGAAAGTTAGTTCAGAGGTATGAATTTCTAGGCATTGAATGTTGATTAGAGGTATGATATTCTTGGATAGAAAAGCACAATCTGTGGCCTAGAAATCAAGGACAAAGAGGATTGGTAGTGGCACTCTTTCCAAGGGAGAGATAAGTACAATTTGTTATAATTATCTCTTTAATAATTTTATTGAGAAGGAAATAATAGATCCTCCTTAGTATTGGTTTTCCCCATTGTGAGGTTTTTCTAGGGTCACTGTTCACCAAAGATCACTATGTAAAAGGTGTGTCAAATTTTGCGTGTGCTTTTCTATTTATTTTCTTATCATCTAGAAAGAAAAATGAAAAGTGTAAAGTAGTCTTGTAGGGTTTCAAAATAATTTGCATTAGCAGTTTTTATATTAGCTAACACTTGGGGTTGTGGGTATTAAACACTATTCAAAACCTTTGAAATTGGGTTGGGGCTACAAACATTAAAATTTCTACATGGTATCAAAGCCTATGAACCTACAATGAAGTCTTCAACTGATAAGAAGAGGAATATCAAACAAACCTTTTGCTAGAAAACAATGAAAAATCACCTAGGAATTTGTGTTGGTTGTGGAGGTCAAATGGATACTAGTTTGAGGTGGAAGATAGACTGAGTGGGGCTAAAAATTTTGGCCCTTGGAAGGAGAGAATGATGTTGCTGCTTGAGGAAGTTGAGGTGTGGGACATTGTGGAGAGTCCAGTGCAACCTCCCACTGATCCAGCTCAATTGGTTGACTTCAACAAGAAGAATGTGAAGGCAAGGATAATCATTCTTGTTGTTATTAAATACCATCTATTCCCTCATGCGATAGGGATGAAGTTTTCCTATGAGATGTGGGATTCCCTTGTCACACTTCACTAGAGCTCTAATGAGAATAGGAAGATGTTGTTGTGTCATAAGTTAAGAAACACCAAGATGACCAAGGCCGACACCGTGACCTCATACCTCACCAAGATTACACAAGTGATAGATGAGTTGGCTGCAGTGGGAAAGGTTACCCCTGAGGACCAATTGGTTAGGATGACACTAGATGGTTTTCCCTACTAGTGGGATGGATTCATATGTGGCATTGTGGTTAGAGAGAATTTTCCAGATTGTAGGAAGATGTGGGATGATTTCGTTTAGGAGGAGACCAGGAGAGTTGCCAAGAGTAGTAGTTAGCATGGTGGGGTAGATGAGGAGAGTGTTTCCCTTGCAACTAAGGGAAATAAGGAGGCCAAGGAGGGGTCTTCTAGTGGGGCCAAGCAACAAATGGGGAAGTAGAATGCTAAGGAGGACATGAGCAAAGTGAAGTCCTTTGCTTGTGGGAAGTTGGGTCACTATGTTGTTTAGTGTCTCAACAAGAAGGGCAAGAGGAAGGGAGTTGCAACTTCGATAGAGGTGGATGAGTTTTCCTCCAGATTTGACACAAAGTTTTCTTTAGTGGTGAGTCTTGCCACTAGTGTCACATATTTCGGTGTTTTGTTTGTAGACATTGGAGATTCCTGCCATATGACTGGAGTGAGAGAGCACTTCATGAGTCCAACATAGGATGATATTGACTTGGAGGTTATGCTTGGAGATAACTCGAAGGTCAGAGTAGCAAGAGTGGGGATAATGTCCTTTCATAGGAGTCATCACCTCCTTTGAAATTTGCATGTTCTTTATGTTCCAAGATTGAAGAAGAACTTGATTTCAGTCTCTAGTATTTAGGACATGGGATATGAGGTGGTGTTTCAAGGGTAGGTGCTTATATATCCCATATGATCTAGTATTAAGTTTGCTAGAGTTTTTGGAGTCTACAGTAGGAGACTTTATAGGTTTATATGAATCATTCTACTAGAGCCTTAGTGGCGTAGACCAGTAATAGTGAGTTGTGCAAGATATGGCACAGGAAAATGGCCCACTTGTACCATGGAGCATTCAGGATGCTAAGGGAGATAGTTATAGGTTTACCGAGTTCAACACTGAGCATCATGATGTGTGAAGGGGGTGTGCTTTGGGAAAGTACACCAATACACCTTTCCCAAGAAGTGATAGCAAAGTAACAAGCATTCTAGACTTGGTACACTCTGATGTGTGTGGTCTTGTGTGTCATGTATCATTGAATGGACATGAGTACTATGTGACCTTCATTGGTGACTACTCTAGAATGACCTAGATTTTCTTTTTGAAGACTAAGGATCGGGTCTTCAAGAGGTTCCAAGAGATTAAGGATCTTGTGGAGAATGAGGGGGGGAGAAGATAAAGGCATTGAGATTAGAAAATGGGGTGAGTATACCTCCAAGAAGATGAAGGAGTTATGTAGGAGTGTTGACATCATGAGGGAGTATATAGTGTCTTATAACCCCCAATAGAATGGTGTGGTGGAGAGGAAGAACACGGCCATAGTGGGTGAAACTAGAGATATATATGTTGCATGACCAGAGGCTACCTTTGTTATTATGGGTTGAGGCATGTAACACTGCAGTGTACTTGCAGAACATAAGTCCACATAGAGTCTTGGGAGTAAGACTCTTGAAGAGGCTTTTACTGGGAAGAAGTCAAAGATTGGGCACATTAACGTTTTTGGGTGTCTTAATTATTCACACGTCCTTGAGGAGAAGAGAATGAAGCAGAACCCATTGCAAAGCAGGTTATCTTTGTGGGTTACAGTGAGACCAACAAGGCCTACCATATATACATTCCTACGTTGAGGAAAGTTTTCCTGAGGTTGGATGTGAGATTTGAGGAGGGGGCCTTGAGGAGGTCTCTAGAGGTTGATCGGGTAGAGTAACATGCTCCTCATTAGGGTGCCACACCACATGTATTAAGATCTTCAGATGGTACACTAGGATTAGGAGGATCACCTACTTCTGGGGTGACAGGTTCAGTGAGTCCAGGATCACAGAGCACAAGATCTTAGAGTACAGGTTTACCAAAGACCACAAGAGGGGCTTCACCATTAGGAGGAGAGGCTCAAGTGGAGGGTTTTTCCATACTAGTAGAGGAGGCTCCTATAGGGAAGAGGAAGCCAAAATGGCCTTGAGAGACCTTGAATGAAGCACATGAGGCAGTGGGGAAACCTAAGTGGTAAGTGAGGGATAGCAGACCACCAGAGAGGTTGGGTGGCTATATGGAAAATGTTGTGGAGACTAAGCCATGTAGCTACGAGGAGGCTGCTAGTTAGCATATCTGGAGGTATGCCATGGTGGAGGAGTATGCCTTCGTCATGAAGAATGGTGTGTGGGAAATAGCGTTGAGACCCAAGGAGAAGTCAATGTTGACTTCTAGGTGGCTCTACAAGGTCAAACATGTTGTGGATGGCAGCATGGAGTAGTTAAAAGCTAATTTTTTGGCGTGGGGGTTATCACAGGTAGAGGGAGTTGACTATGATGAGGCCTTCACATTATTTGCTCATTATACCTCTATTGGAGCAACGATATCTATAACAATTGAGATGGGTTGGAAGATTCGCCTGGTGGATGTGAAGACCACCTTTCTTAATGGGGTTATACAGGAGGAGGTGTACATTTAGTAGCCATAGGGCTTTGAGGTGCACAGGAGAGAGTCTCATGTGTCTAGGATTAAGAAAGCCTTATATGGACTGAATCATGCATCGAGAGCATGACATAAGAGGATGGATGCCTACTTGCAGCAGAAAGGTTTCCAGAAGAGTGATGCAAATCTGAACCTATACTTTACCATGCTTGGTGACGATCCACTCATTCTAGTTCTCTATGTGGATGGCTTGTTTATTACAAGAGAGGAGAGACACATCCAACACTGCAAGAGGGATCTTGCTTGAGAGTTTGATATGACCGATATGGGATTGATGCATTACATTTTGGGGTTGGAGGGTTGGAAGGAGGATGGGCATACCTTCATGGGATAGGGTAGTTATGTAGGGGGCGTACTAAGGAGATTTTGTATGGGGGATTGCAGGTCTATGGCTACTCCGGTGATCACTGACTAGAAGAAGTTGCAAGCTTTAGATCCCAAGTTGTTGAACCCCACTTTGTACCATTATTTGATTGGTTCATTGATGTATCTGGTCAACACTAGACTAGATACATTGAGTCAGTATATGATGGAGCTTCTGAGAGTGCATTGGTTGTGTTGTAACTTGTTTTAAAATTGGTCTATGTTGTATATATCTTACCGTATTTTAAAAAATAAATGAAATACTCAAGTAAAAAAGAAAATGTAGTGAATCGGTTGAAGAGAGTTCATCATCAGTTCCTGGTTTTCAATTGCAACTAGGGGAGACACTTTGTACACCTTCTTCTCATATTACAGAAGAAGCTTCTCAAATTTTTGTGTCTGTAATTAAACAAATGTTTTTGCAGGTGGAGGAAAGAAACAAGAAGATTAGAGAGAATATGGAGTCCCAGCCAGAGGCTCAAATTTCTTTTGATATCAAACAAGGTTACTGTTAGCCATGAATTTGGAAAGAAGTCAGTTGAAAATTGCTTTTTCTCATCCTTTAGCAATGTTTGTATCATCATCAGCAGGTTTTAAAACTATTAATCTAACAGTAGATGCAAAGAAAATTCCTCTGCCTGATAAGATCAATCTTCATATGCAGATTGGTCAATTGATTTTTAATGTTTTGAACAAATCTTTCTCAGCTGCTACTAAGGATGAAGGTATGATAGGAAAAGTAGTGAATCAATTGAAGCTAGAGAAAGCCAATTCTAGAGCTTTGAATACCCAAAATGAAGAATTGAAAAAATTGATTTTTAAAATTGGAGTGAACCCATAAGACAAAATCGTAGTCCAAAAATTATTATAGGGTGATGAAACAGAGATTCAGGTGTTAAGGAATAAACTAAAGCTTTCTTCTGTAGAACATCCAATGGCTACAGAGGTGGCAGAAGTTGAAAATGAAAAAGAAATGTTGGTTCAAGAGATTTTGCAGAGAAATGAAGAGGTAACAAAATTAAAAGAAACGAATCTTGTTCTACAACAGAAGATTGATTCACATGTTTGTACAATTGTGGTAGAAGTAGAATTAGAGGATCCCATTGCTAAGTTAACTCAGGTTGTGACTGAGTTACAAATTGTTGAAAGTGAACTAAGGAAAAAGAAAACAGATTTAGAAAATGCTCTAAAAATTATCAAGGCCATTGAACAGGAGTTACTGTTGTCGAAGGAAACTGTAAAGAAGTATAGGAAAGATTATCAAATTGTTCACTAGGAAATCAAGGAGTTAAAAGAAAAGGTGAAAGGCAGCATGTCCCTTATACAAGAAAGGGAAATATTGTGGAATGATATAATTAATACAGTGAAAAACATGTGGGAATTTCTTGTCATGATGGAAGAAGAAAAAATCATTGTTAGATACTTATAAGGAATCGTCAGGGCTAACAAACAAAAACTATAGCAAAGAGCCTAATTTTCTAAGAAGATGATTGACTTTCTGAATTCTAGGTCTGTACAAAAGCTAAAGGAATTTGGGGTAGAGGATAGAACTGCACATATAATGGATATCAATAAGATGATAGTGAAGAATTCATATAGAAAAGTAGTAGAGAAAAAGCTAAATGAATTCAAGGAAGCAACGATGAAATTCAATGTCATTTTTGACAAAAGAACCAGAGTTGGTTTACCATCCTTTTGGGACCAACAAGGAAATTTGTTGCCTTGGAAAACATATGAAACCTTATTGGTGGAGACTAAAAGAAAAATTAGTTCCACACATGAGAACATTGTAGTACTGAAAGGAATTACCATTGTTAACTATTTGCATAAAGATTTTCAGCTCCTCTGGATGATGAAGACTCTTTCATTGAGAAGCCAACAGACAATAGGGTTACCAATTTCAGGATGGCACATGTAAATTTTATCAAATGTCCTAGCACAAGTACATAAACTTGGAGAAAATGCAGGGAATGGATGTCTCCACGAGAAAACACTACAGAAGAAGAGCCTTCTACTGTCCCACAGTCACAAATTATTGAATGATAAAGTGCTTTATTTCTTAATAGTTTTTTATTTTATGAAGTTGTGTAATTTTTATGTTTTAATGTAATGATCGAATGTAAGGTAGTTTAGGAATTTGACAGTGACCATAACTGTCCTTTTGAAAATTTTGTATAAAATAACTTGAAGAAGATGAATGAGGGTTCCAAAATTTTGGCACCTCAGGAGAAACTGCAGTTTTGTACTTTGGATCTTCATATGATATTGAATAAAGCTTTTCACAGTGTTTCCAGAATTTGTTTGGTATGATTTGTCTTCTCTGTTACATCTTATGTGTTATTTTCTTCATTGAAAAAATTGAAGCAACAAGGCCTTAATTTTGCAAATCTTTGGTTCTAAGTTTATGTAAACCTAAGGTTAAAAATCCCTAAAAAAATGCTCTTATTTTCAAATTCCATTTCATGCTAATTACATTTTCTTTTAAGTCAAAGATAAAAGAATATGTATAAATAACCTGCTATCTGAAACTTTCACCAGCACTTCTTACTATTTCCTGTTCATTTGTATTCAACATTTGAATGTCAGTTGAGAAGTATTGTCATATATTGAAGACTAAAGGGTTTGAAATAAATATTTTGGGGTTTTACAAGATGATGGGACAACAAATCAATCAATTTTCAATTTTCAGTTAATGTATTGGGCACTAATCCCTACTCAGCCAGAGATAGTCCCTCAAGCTACAACAGGCTAGATGCAAAACATGTGTTATGGTCTGGACTACATCCGAGGAGATGGAGTTAGGTTGACAGGTTGTACAAACTCAGATTGGACAGACAATGCTAGTGACTGGAAGGGTGCTTCTAAATGTTGTTTCATGTTCGGTTCGGTAGTGGTGTCGTGGTTTGATAGGAAGCAAAGATCATTGACACTGAGTTCAAAGAAATCTAAGTACATTGCAACTAGTCAGGAAGTTGTGAGGTTATTTGGCTTCAAAAGATGATTTGTGTCTTATTTGGTTAGAGGCTGAGACCAACTACGATATACTGTAAACTCATGAAGAATCCAATATTTCATGACCGGTCAAAGCACATAAAGATCAAGTACCACTTCATCAGGGATTGGGTTCAGAGAGAAGCAATGAGGCTTCAATATATATCAATTGATGAACAAGTTGTAGATATTATCACCAAGTCATTTCGAAGTGGAAAGAATGTGTATTTCAAAGACAAGATGGGAGTGGTGAAAAACACCTTTCTCGGTAAGAGGGAGTGTTGAAGAAAAAGGTACCAAGGAGATGTTTTCTAGTGAATTTGACTTTTTGCCTAGGAAAACACATTGAAATACCTTTTTAACGTGTGAATTTATGAGTTATATTAAAGTCATGATAAAATCACTTTATAAAGCACTTTAAGTACTATATGCTTTCTAATATTAAAGTCACTTTATAATTTTAATTTGACTTTATATGGAGAAAATGTACATGGTGCAAATATAAAGTTATAAAGTGACTAGGATTCATTAATGAGGGTTACCACATTAAAATGGGGTCAAGTGAGGAAATGATCTTCACCATTGATCTGGAGGGTTGAGATCTAATCTCAACTCCTGATAAAAAAGGGTTAGGGTTCACCTATCTAATGAGAGCTAAAAATGGAGAAAAAGGTGAGAAGCTCTCTCATTCTTCATGTGCATTGGGAGAGGAGGAGAGGAGAGTAAGAGGAGAACAAATAAATTATAAGGTTTTCTACAACAAAGAATTTATTTGCTATAACAAGCTCGAATTCCTAGGAGGCTAAGTTCAAGCCTAAGGAAGGGGGCATGAAACTCTAGGAGATAAACAACAAACTTCAACACATAGTCTAAGGTTGAAGGAGAGATTGTTTGTGGAGGATTTCTCATGGTAGAGAAGAGACACAGGCTGCACACATTTCCAGGTAGCAATTCAACCCACTACACATAGTGCAAGGTACTTTCTTGTTGCAGAAAATGTGATTTTTAGGGCAAAATTTGACAAACATGAAGCACATAAATCAAGGAGATAAATGCAAGCATGTTAGCGCCTGTTTCTAGGAGGTTTGCACATTTAATATATGGTTAAATGGCACAAGTTACAAGGAAGTCAAAAGTCTGATTTGAATCATGAATTTCTAGGGAAAGAAAGTCAGTTCAGAGGTCCAAATTTCTAGGCAATGAAGGCTGAACATAGGTATGATATTCTTGGCTAGAGAAGCACAGTTTGTGGCCCATAAATCGAGGAGAAAGAGGGCTGAAAATGTCACTCTTTCCAAGGGAGAGATAAGTACAATTCGTTATAATTATCTCTTTAGAAGCAAATAGTCCTCCTTAGTATTGTTTTCCCCATTGTGGGGTTTTTCTAGGGTCACTGTTGACCAAAAATAACTGTGTAAAAAGTGTATCAAATTATCTGTGTGCTTGTCTATTTATTTTATTATTGGCTAGAAAGAAAAATTAAAAGTGTAGAGTAGTCCTATGGTGTTTCAAAATAATTTGCGTTATCAGTTTTTATATTAGCGAGCACTTGGGGCTGTGGGAATTAAACACTATGCAAAATCTTTGAAACTAGGTTGGGGCTACATACATTAAATTTCTACACAAAGGATCCTAGAACTAACAATTGAAGATAGGCAAGGGTGAATATGTTTTCAAATGATTTCTTGAAAAACTTTCTTTTGGTGGTTATTTTTCTCTAGTATGAAGGCTTGGTCTAGTTGATGTTATAGGTAACATAAGTAGCGATAGTGACAAAAAT
The DNA here is from genome assembly GCA_000404065.3 of Pinus taeda. NCBI lineage: Eukaryota > Viridiplantae > Streptophyta > Pinopsida > Pinales > Pinaceae > Pinus > Pinus taeda. The sequence continues at coordinate 149,675 of APFE030716423.1, read as the reverse complement.
GATGAGGCCCATTTAGCATCATGCCATAAACTCATGTTACACATATGCATTCTTTCTTCCTTCAATTTATGGATGTTGGTTTTGTGGCCTTTAACTCCTTTTTCAAAGTAGTCTTTCACCTCCACTCACAAGATGATCAAGCTTTGTGTGGAGTAAAAGGTAGTCACAACAACCCCATATTTGGTAGAAATTGCCCCCAAACCTAGCAAGAACTTTTTCAAAAGTTAGAGCTACACTTCAATGTTGGGAACTTTGATAATGGAACATTTCCCTAGGGGTTTTGGCCCATTTTAGGATGCCTTAAATTGTCAAATTTCCAAAAACATTAGTGGAAGGAGCATAAATTTACCTCACTGAAAACAATGTCCTCATCGAAAATTGGGTGATTTTAGTGGTCCTTATAAAATTCCTAAATTTTGTAAACTTTGTGATGAGAGATAAAATTGGGTTTGTGTTAAGAAAATAATACAAAGGAAAGGCAGTGAGTGGCATGATGATTTGGTGGCTTAGCTACTTACAAAGAAGCATACAAGTTACATAATAATATAATGGGAAATATGATGACAAAATTATTTTGATACTCTCTGTAATTACCTCATCATGGAGGAGGATTCAATACATGTTAGTTGTTGCCACCTATGACTATGCCTTTTTGTGGACCAAATATGCCATACACATGAAAACATAGTTGGTTTTTCATTGATTGGTCATGGCATGGCATGACATGGTGATGCTAACACTTTAAACAAGGTGTATACATCAATCAAACAATAGCGTAGTTAGACATTCCTTAATTCCCATTATTATTCTTATTACATTTATTTAATCAATTTGTAATCCTTTCATCTCCATCTAGTTGAAATTTGGAAAAAGTTTAGTGGTTAATTTTCCATGTTCTTTTTCCAAAAAAAAAGTTCACCAAGTTCCATTTTCACAATAGTCTTCAATAGTAAGGATAGAAGTAGTAAAATAATATTACTATGTTTGTAAGGAAATGTTGTGTAAAAGATATCTAGAGTAGGGTGAAGGAAAGTAGAGAAATATGGCGAACCTTCATTATAATATTTATTTGTCATAAAAGAGAGAAGGGGGATATAGGAAATGCTAAAATGTGAGTAGGAAGTTGCATATAATAATATTGATATAAGGAATGCTCGATACAAAGAAATTGGGAAGATTCAATCTATTACATGTAGAGAAAAGAAGGATCACATTCAACTTCCATCCACCAACCATCTAAAAAAATGATTTGTCCAAATTCTATACAATAAAAATAATTTTGTTCTAAACATCACAAACAATTTCTAGAAACCATATAAAATATTTAGAATTTTGAATATTTTTACAAAAGTATTGCTAAACATTTTGTCATTGACATTTTAAGAATTAGTAAGATTCACCAAGGTTTCTATATTGTAATATAAGAATTCATCTTTAAGATCTCTTGGATTGAAACTAAACAGCCATTTTGTAATTAACAAATTGGTCTATCTTTCTTCAAACAAGATTCATGCACTCCAATTCTTTATTGCCCCCCATCCCCATTTGAAGACATCCTTTGTGAGTAGTTCCCATGTCCATTCTTGAAACAGAGAGGGTTTCGACAATCTTATTGGATGTTATTTTTCTCTCATTTTGTACACTTCTAAATGTCTTCAACAACATGCTCTTTCATATTTGGTGAGAAGTACTATTTTTTCATAATTGGATTAGTCATCTATTCACTCAAACGACCCATATAAGGTACTTTGTGCATTTCATTTAAGAAATTTTTAAACTCAACCCCATAGAGTTAAAGAACATACATCCCACTTCTATTTGTAAGAAGTCCTTTTTTTTCTAGGCGATACCCTTTGTATGTGCGCCCTATTTTTTCCTTATGCAAATCTCCTTAACTTAGGGGAAATCAATGCTCTTTTCTTAAGATTTGAATCATAGGTATGAAATATGACAAATGCCTTATCTTTTTAAGTTTATTTGCTACTATATTATCCTCCCTTTTGATTCGTTTAATTTCAAAATCATGACACAAATGAACTTCAACCACTTTTACATGGCATTATTCATATGTAGTTGAGTGAATAGGTACTTCGAGTTATCATGATCCATTCCTAGTTGAAACTTTTTACATAAGGTAGTGCCTCCACATTTTTATTGGATATATTTACTAAAATGAGTTGTATGTTAGGTATACAATGGTTGTTATTATGTTCTTTCTTTGTTTGAAAATCGTACATGACATGTCTATTCTTTGTATGTTAGGTGTACAATGGTTGTTATTGTGTTCTTTCTTTGTTTGAAAATCGTACATGACATGTCTTTTCTTTGTAATGATTCCATCAATTTTTTTAATGCATGAATTTGTGCATATACAGTGAGATGATCATTAAGTTTTTCTATTTTCTTAACATATGCATTGATGAAAAGATTCTCCAAATGGCTAGAAGCTTTTTCTAAATCATTGTGTTCTTTCAAACTTATTCCTTTTATAAACAATTGGCGATAATTTCTTGATTATTTTATAAGATTATTTCATCAAAATGATCCATTTGATGATGGCCTTAATGTTCTTAGACTCCTTCTTATCCCTTCCTCAGAGATAATGACACTCATATATTAAACTTGTTTTTGATGGAATTACACTTGAGTATGTTGCATAAAGTTGGTATTGTCTCAAAAATGTGTAGGGTGGATCACAAATAATATTCTTTATTTTCCTGAAAAATAGAGTAGATTAGATGTCATCAAGGAATACAAGTAAATTTGAAGTACAAGGACATTATTTCTCCATCTCATGACATTGGCATAAGTCAACCTAAAGGGCACCACTATGAACTAATGTTGATTATATTGTTCACTAGAAATTGTCTTCAAATATCTTCATCCTTGATTTGGGCTTGGTGATAGTCGACCTTCAATCAATCTTTGAAATGGCTTTTTCTCTTTCCATATGACCAAGCAAGTCACCAATTCTTCATAAGGGTACTTGATTCGATACTATATTTATTTGGTATAATTTTGGTATTCTATCATTTGTTTTCACAAATAAAATTGGTACTCCCCAAGATGAAAAATACAAATACTCTTCATTTAACAATATTTTTTTATTACATCTTCAATTCTAACAACTTTGCTTTACTCATGTTGTATGGGGTTTTAGATATAGGGTTAATTATTGACAATATGGTCTATTGAGCTCTTTATCTCTTTTAGGAGCCATCAATGGATTTTCTTTGTAAACATATCTATAAACTCTTTTAAGATTTGTCTAGATCCTCATTCCTTGACGTGTATTATGAGTTGTAAATGGAAAACTTCTTAATCTTTGATGTTAAAATTCGTTGTACATGTTGGTTTTGGAAATCCATGTAATTATTTTGTGGTACCCTCATCATCATTGAAATCATTTTTTTTGTGCTAACAATTGACTAGTATGATGTGATTCCAACCAATCCATTCAAATTGAGCACAACGTAGGTTCCAAGAGGTAGAATAATCCATTGTCTGAGTAGAGAGTTGTTTCCATTATTTATCATGCCATTTAAACTAACCATCATTGATTATGCTTGTTCTTCTTAAGACTAAAAATATTAACTATTGTAGGAGTAATATAAATGTGACTTGATCTAGGATCAATTAAGACTAAAATGCATTATTTCCATTCATGAATGGGACCTCTACCACGGAAAATTTATTACTTGCATGACATTTATATTATGCAATGTAGATTCTAGGTGTGTAACAATGCATTAGGGTGTTACCCTAATCATTTTTTTTCTCTGGAACCATATGCAACATTGTAATCTAGAGCTAACATACACACACACATACTTAAGAAAGAAGATTATACATTGGCATGCCATGAATCATAAGTAATATACAACTATACCATCAAACTCAAGATAATCCAACAATGCACAAATTAAATACATGAATGAAAAGTATGTGTAACCTAAAAGATAAGCGCAAAGTATTTGTAACCTTTAACTCTTAGGAGTCTAAATATTGATCCGATAGTGGTTTGGATCCCTATGAACTAGTATAATAAATAAGGGAATTTGATGCAACAATCATCATAGGTGTTTCCTCTTGAGAAAAGCTCAAACTCATTGAAGTGGTGAATAAGTAGTGAAAAATAAAAATAAAAAAATCCTTTTTAAATAATAAACAATTCCCATGGGAGTATCACAATCAAACTTCAAGTTGATGAACCTCAATGTGGTGGAGAGGCTGTTCAAGTTGTAGCACTCCCAAACCTCATGGGATTATGTCATATATGGGTCTTACCACTGCCTTTGGCTCCTAGTGGTTGAAACAATTCTCGAGAATGGTATTCCAGCCCCTCAACAAAGATATTACGACCACCTTTCGCCCCTAGTGATCACAACCATACTTGGTAGCGGCAACATGATTTATAAATATCTTATTACTACATTCAACCCGTGATGATTGCAACCATGTTGGTTAGTGGCATCTTGCTATGGTCCTAAAACAACAATACAATGAGCCAACCATAGACTGAGCTTATGTGTCCCTAGTTGGTTAGGCATACTCCCAACACACTAGTCTACACTCACTAGGTTATAACAACCAATAATTTTGTTGAACCAAGTACATAGTCCATATTAAAAATATTAACATAAAAATGGTGAATCTCAAAACATTAGGGGAATTTTGAGGTCTAAAATGGGCCTCTTAAGGAACTTATAAAATAATAGTGGAAATAATAAAATAAGATTAGATTACATCATCAAATCATCATAAAATAAGATTAGTTTTACTCCTTCCTTAGGAATACTGCAGTCGCCGAATCTAGCCCATCAGAATCAGGACGATGAGCTGAGCACAGTGGTACCATTCAATTCTTAGTGAAAAAAAATTTGGCGGTCCCAAATTTTAAGAAGCATAAAGTCGGTGCACGGTAGCTAATAGAGCCCAAGCGATGGCCAATGAGAGGATGGACAAACTTGAATTAATCTTGCAATCCATCCAATTTCAGCTTGACAATCTATCAGTATTAGTCTCGGACGCAATCCAGAAGGGCAAGGAGGTAGCCCATGAGGAAGAGAATATTGGAAAGGGACACAGTGAGGGTGAGTCTAGTCATTCTCCTCACCTCTGGGGCCCCCAAAAACAACAATCTCGTCCGAGACCTCCCAAATTGGATATGCATAAATTTGATGGTTCTCACCCAGCGGCATGGATAGCACAAATGGAGCAGTATTTCAATTTGAATAACATCCTAGATGATGAGACTCAGCTTATGGTGGGGAGCATGTACTTGGATAATGAAAGGTGGCAATGGTGGGAATGGCATCAACGTTGCAATACAACTTTTAGGACTTGGGACAAATTCAAAAAAGCTTTTACAGACCGCTTTGACCAGGACTCTGCTTTTTTGGGTCGTCTTACTAAGCTCCGACAGACGAGCACAGTGGATGAATATATTACAGCCTTTGAAGCCTTAGCCTTCCGCACTAGGGGTCTCTCAGATGTGTTCTACACGGAATGTTTTATCAACGGTCTTAAAGAGGCCATAAAAGCCCACGTCCAACTGCACCACCCTCCCACATGGCTTGAGGCTTGCAAGGTAGCTCGTGACGTGGAACGTGCGTTAGCAGCCCTGGCCACCCGCCCAAATTTCACCGCCAAGGGTCGCACATCACAGGC
>APFE030716423.1:114185-142358 GCA_000404065.3 Pinus taeda | reverse complement strand
CCCATCCCAGTGGTTGATGATTTGCTGGATGAACTCAATGGGGCTCAATTCTTCACTAAGCTGGATCTTCGCTCAGGCTACCACCAAATTCGCATGAAGGAAGTCGACGTTCCAAAGACTGCTTTCCGAACTCATGAAGGCCATTATGAGTCCCTGGTCATGCCATTCGGTCTTTGTAATGCCCCATATACTTTTTAGAGCCTTATGAACCATCTTCTCAAACCATATCTCAGGAAATTCGTTCTTGTCTTCTTCAATGACATCCTCATCTATAGTTGCACTTGCGCCGCACATCTTCAGCATGTAGATCTACTTTTGCAACTGCTCCACAAGCATCAATTATTTGTTAAGATGTCCAAGTGTTCGTTTGGCATGGAAGAAGTTGAGTATTTGGGCCACATTGTGGGGCATGCAGGTGTCAAGGTGGACCCCAAAAAGATCCAGACAATGCAGGATTGGCCTCAACCTAAGACTTTGAAGAGCCTGAGAGGATTTTTGGGTATCACAGGCTATTATCGCAAATTCGTCCGTAATTATGGTCGCATAGCGAAGCCCCTCAAGCAACTCCTGAAAAAAAAAATCATTCTTCTGGAATGAGGATGCACAACAGGCATTTACAACTCTCAAAAAGGCCATGTTTTCCACTCCAGTCTTAGCACTACCAGATTTCACCAAATTTTTTGTCATTGAATGTGATGCTTCGGGTACAGGTATTGGGGCAGTCTTAATGCAGGAAGGTCGACCTTTGGCCTTCACAAGCCAACAACTTAGTGGGAAGAATATAGGTCAATCTACCTATGAGAAGGAAATGATGGCCATCTTACATGCAGTAGAGACCTGGCGACCTTACTTACTAGGGCGACGTTTCCAAATCCGCACAGACCATCACAGTCTTAAATATTTTTTGGAGCAACGCCTATCCTCCCCACAACAAAATAAATGGCTCGCCAAAATGCTGGGATATGATTATGAGATCGTTTACAAAAAAGGGAAAGAAAATAGGGTAGCAGATGCATTATCTCGCCAATTTGAGGAAGACAACACCCTGCTAGCAATTTCCCTTCCCATTCCAGAATGGATTGAAGAGGCTCGCAGGGAATGGTTTTCACATCCCAGGTTCTCCCAACTCATTTCTCAATTGCAGGTGGATCCAAATCCCACCAAGGGCTACTCGTGGCGGAATGAGATTCTTCGCTACAAGGACAGAGTTGCAATATCACCAACATCCAGCCTCAAAAGTCGCATTTTGGCAGAATTGGACTCATCCCCCCTTGCAGGACATTCAGGCTTTTAGAGGACATATGCTCGCACCAGAAGATCATTTTTTTGGACATACATGAAAAAGGACATCCTTACTTTTGTAGCAGAATGCGATGTATGTTAACGCCACAAAGGGGAGACCGTGAAAGCAACAGGCACATTACAACCATTGCCCATCCCGGCATCAATATGGATAGAGGTTTCTATGGATTTCATTACAGGTCTTCCAAAGTCCGGAAACAAGTCAGTCATCATGGTGGTTGTGGACACACTTTCGAAGTATGCTCATTTCTACGCCCTACCCCAGCCGTTTACACCGACTTTGGTCACTCAAACTTTCATGGATCAGATCTTCAAATTGCATGGCATGCCCACTTTGATTGTGTCCGATCGTGACCCGATCTTCACCAGTAATTTTTGGCAGGAACTCTTCAGGCTACAAGGCACCCATCTAAAACTCAGCACTTCCTATCATCCACAAACAGATGGTCAAACTGAAGTCGTCAACAAATGTCTGGAAACCTACCTTAGGTGTTTTACTTCAAAAAAGCAACATCTGTGGGTTCAGTGGTTACCTCTGGCTGAATGGTGGTATAACACCAACTATCATGCCACCACCAAAATGACTCCCTATGAAGCAGTATATGGTCAAATCCCTCCTTCCCCTACTTCTTATATCAAAGGATGCTCTAAGGTACAAGAAGTGGATCAACATCTTAGAGAGAATCTTCATCAAGCTCAAAACCGCATGAAGCAACGGGTAGATCAACATCGCTCAGAGCGCCAATTTCAGGAAGGGGATCAGGTATTTTTGAGGCTGCAACCCTATAAGCGAACATCACTCAAAGACAAGGGTTGTCAAAAACTATCTCCAAAATTCTACGGACCATATCAAGTACTTCAGCGCATTGGAGAAGTAGCATACAAGTTGGCTTTGCTGCCTACGGCAAAAATCCATCCAGTTTTCCATGTCTCATGCCTCAAGAAAGTGATTGGGAAAAATTGCATAATTTAAACCAATCTACCTAAATTGGACGAGGAAGGGTCAATCTGGCTCCAACCTGAACAGGGCATGGACACACGAGAATGACCCCTGCATGGCCGAGTGATTAAGGAAGTCCTCGTCAAGTGGAAAGACACCTCTCCGGAAGATGCAACTTGGAACTAGCCATTATTCTTCAACAGTTTCCGCAGCTTCAGCCTTGAGGACAAGGCTATTCTTAAGGGGGAGGGCATGTTAGGGTCCCACCCTAACCCCCTTATTTATGTAGTGGGATCACGTCATAATAAAGAGTCAATAAAGCCCATATTAATAATTGTAAGTGGTTAACCTGCTATTTATTACGGGACCACAGTTAGTTGCAAATGGGCCTAGTATTAGGTAGATGGTATTAATAAAACCCATGGTGTTGATCCATGGTATTACATGTATGAGTCATATATAAAGGATAGAGACTCCCTGCGAGGAGCATCGCGTGTCTTATTTTTGAATCGAGCTCTGCTCTATTGGAGGTTTCCCCCTCGAAGAGGCCAGTGAACATTACTTCTGAATAATAAAGTATTTGCTGTTGACTCTCACTATTCTATGTTTTGGGTATTTTTCTTCGCATATTTTGTATTTGGGTATCTTTTGCAGGTTAAAAGCATAACAAATTGGGTTTGAAATTTAATTAAAAGTGTCAAGAATATGGTAAAAGTGAGTTACAACCCTTTTCTCTTTTGTCTTTTTACTCAAGTTAACTTTGAAGGTCATTTTCACAAGTTGTCCTTTCCCGATGGCTTCCTAAGCTCTAAGATATGAAAATCATCCTCATTGAGATATGGGCCCTTCCTTTGGGTGCATTTCCTTGTTTTTCCGTAAGTGTGTCCACTTGAAACAAATTTGTCCATTGAAGATACCAATGCATGTGAAACATTATCATCATCAATCTATAACACGAAGTACACAAATATGCATGATAAGCAACAAATGTATACCTTATCTTTTTTTTTGTAAGTAAGCATTTGTATTAAGAAACAAAAAATATAGTACAAAAGGGCTGCCCGGGCTGACTAGAGCCCGAGGCCTAGCAAAGAACAAGACAACTTGACCAAGGGACCTCCTGCAGAGCCCCAAAGAGACGGGGGAGCCGGCAAGGATGAAATATCCACCTCGGCTTTGAGGAGTAAACAGGAAGAGAGCAATGTAGCAAAAAAAGCTCACAGACTGGCTGGGAGTCAAGAGCACTACTGGGGATTCAACCCAGGATGAGTGGAATCCTCAGTTCGGCCCTTTTTCCCTTTCTTCTTACCAACTCTGACCCATCCGAGTTGATCCTGAATGGATGGTAGAACTAGCAGACCACGCTGAGCTGACGGGGAGATCTCCTTGTCCGAATCCGAAGGAGATGTCTCATGAGTTCGTTTCTGCGAGAGAGGAGGGGCCGAGGACTCCACAGGACCAGTTGGGGGCAGGTCCTGGGCAGGCGTATCCTCCATCCCATCCTCATTCTCTTCCTCCTCATCAGAGCTGGAACTGAAGTCATCCATGGGAGGCAGGTCACAAGGCTTCCAGCTTTTGGATTTCGGCTTGGGAGTAGTCTTCTTCTTTTGGGCTAGAATCGCTGGACATGATCTGTGAAGGTGCCCTGTGATATGGCAGTTTCGGCAACGGAAAGCTGTGTTCTCGTAATCCAGGGGCTGAGTCCAATGGAAGTCTCCAACCTTGAGGACGATTTGATCTGGTAATCCTTTGCTCATGTCTATTTCTGCGCAGATTCTTGCGAAGGTGTAGATGCCTTTTTCCCCTCTAGAGGTGTCTGTGGCTAGATGGCGGCCTAGCTTGTTACCGATTCCTTCAAACACAGCGAAGTGCCAAAGATGAGCTGGAAGGTTGGGGAGTCTGACCCAGATGGGTAGTTTGGTGATGATGGCTGTAGAGGGATCAAAATCTGGGAACCAGGGGGTTAAGAACAGACCCGCTGAGTCCCATAACCAAGGGCCCTCTGTTAAAGCTTTTTCGTAGTCTTCACTGTCAACAAAAATAACAATGAAGAAGCCTTTAGAACATAGCAGAACCTTGCAGTTGTTGGTCCAGTTGGAGTGAACCCATTTGTAGAGATCTGCTGTGCGTGGCCACAAGCCATTGAACCTGCAAATAATGCCCTTTTCGGCAAACAGTTGGAACTGTTTGTCCATTGTTGGATGCATTATTTCAATGGAGGGGGTTTCCTCCAGCTTGTCCACCAGAAAAGGTTTTGGGCCTTGGACTGGTGGAGCTGCATTCTTGGGTTTCTGGGCATGGACAACATCTCTGTACGAGAAAGCTGCCGCAGAGGATGACTGTCCAGCCACCCCTCCTCTTAAACGAAGGGAAAGAATGACAGTGGAATTTCTTTGAATACTGTAAAATGAAAGGGGCAGGAGGTCTTCCAGCTGTTTACCTTTGAAGAGGAGCCTTAGAGAAGCAGCCGGAATCCCCACCCTAAGAGCCAGTTTATGCTTGAGGTTCTGCACGACATCTGAAGAGCACACCCATTGGAGCAGAGAGTTGCCTGAGAGGAGCGTTATGAAGATCTGGAAGGGCACGGAGTGCTTCTGAATTTGTTTTTCTCTGCAAGAATGAGGCGAGTTTCTTTGTGGTCTTCCGTCAAACATTTGCCATGTAACCTTCTTGCGCTGGCTTATTTCAGAAGTTCTGGGACTGAGGTTTTCTGGAATCATTAACAGGCTTCCGCTTCTTGAGGGAAGCTCGGGAATGGACCGAGGCGAGGGAGTGGGGAAGAACAGAATTTCCCAGCTTCCCGCCCTGTGCAAAAACTGTAGAAAAGCGAGCAAACCGGGGTAAAACCTCAAGAGAGAAAAGGATAGAAAGCTCTCAGGCGGAGGGGGCTGTTGCTGAGCCGCTAGCAGGAGGTTGTTTCCGAACTCTGCACCACTCAAGCCCCTGCTGGGTTCCTGGCTAGAGCCATCGAGGGAGACGCCAGACGAACGGAGGACGCCGGAGCAGAGAAAAGCCCCTCCGCCGGCAGAGCACTGCTGGACAGAATAACTGTGTCGCAAATAGAAAACGGGCCAAACAATGTAAATGGCACCTGGGCGGGGAGGCGCCACGGGGAAGCCTCGTAACCAGTCGGCGTCGGGGAGAGAGAAACCGGTCTTGCAGGAGACCCTAAACGCTGCCATTCTTCTGCAACAAATGTATACCTTATCAATTACATCATCATAAGGACTAATCATGCTAGATCATCATTAAGTACCACCAATGTTACACAAAATAATTAATGCTAAATAAATATTCAATACAAAAACATTAATGTTCATCATAGACTTGGAAACCACATAGATGGTGTAACATTCATCAATAAAAATGAACAACGAGGGGGTGATGACCTAAAACACCATCTCTGAAAAATGAGAAAGACAAAACTCAAACTAACATTTGGGTTTTATAGTCCTCCCCCATTAACAAGGGCTAGGAATTGGAGCCATATCATCATTAAAAAAATCAAGGTAAAGATTTTTCATTTTTGATTCCATTTCCCATGTGTCATCATCTCTTGAGTAGTGTTGCTAATGGACCTTGCCTTAATTTACTATTTTACCCAATTGTTTATACTTATTATTGATGATATCAACAAGTTAAATGAGGAATTATCATATTGCCTTCATTTGTACAACATTAGGTACATATCCTTAAATAAAGACATGAAAAACATCATGAATTTTAACATGTGGTGATAAGACTAATTTGCAAAGCCTATCACCTTTTATGCTAAGATCTCAAAAGGTCGACAATAGTTAGGTGTGAATTTCTTATATTTTCCCATGTGCAAGGAATTTTTCATCTTAAAACTAAGAATCACCTTATATATGGCCTTAAAACTTCATCATGATCTTTTGTTTTTCATAAATAATTTGTTGGTCCTATGCAATCTTTAGATTCCACTCGACATTCTTTACTATATTCTCCATTTCTTCTAGAAGATCCTACTCTTGAGTTAGTTATGCTTATAGATTATCCCACAGGAGAGTTGCACTTCCATTTGTATAAGGCTTCAAAACCAACTCTTCTTTATACAGTGACGATATCTATTATTGTTAACAAATTCCACTAGAGGTACTTAGTCTTACCAATTTCCTGGTTGATTCATTACATACATCCTGAGCATGTCTTCCAAACTTCAAATAACTCTTTGTCTATCCATTTTGTCAAGAAATTAATGCTAGTAGTATATAGGGTTTGATTCCTCTTTCTTGAAAATTACTTGCGAATTATGTTGCCTTATTTTAATTCTTAATTAGTTTATCTTTCATCAAGAAATTACCAAATTATATGTGTATGAATATCACAAGAACAAGAGATGCAAGATGTAGGCGCTCAACCAGGGAAAAACCCCTATAAGGGGGAAACCTAGTCAGATGAGACACTTCCAAACTTCTAGACCTAGACAAAGACCTCCTCTAATCACCAAGCCAGGCCTTCCTCCTTGTAGATTTCCTTTGCTCGACCTTCCAAGTGTCAACTCTTTAAGGTGCAACTTTAGATCAGAATTTCAGCCACAACAACAGATTTTAATCCCCCAGCTTTAGAATTTCGACCCTACAACAAAAACATAATTTTGGCCCCAACTTCAGCCCAATATCTTCGCATGTGTGAGAGAAAGGTAGCCCAAAAACTCAATTTTATTCTTCCGAACTTCTCTCCTTCTCTAGTAACTTCACACTCTTTTCCAACTACTGCTTCTTAGAGATCGAACTTGTTGATGATGCTCTCCAAATGAAGTCAAGTTTCTCAATATATAGGCTTCTTGTGAGGTCGAATTTCCCTAATCCAAGACAACTTGTTGAGGGCAGTGCCAACTTGTTGTGGAGGTGACAAATTACCTTTTTGACTAAAAAATAATTCTTTTTACATTATGAAAAAACCCAAGAAGGGTCTAATAAAAGTGAAAATAAATCTAATGACTAAAGGAAAAACATAGAAGCCTTCAATTGATGTTTTGACTTGGAAAAAATTGACCCAAGCATGAAACCCGTTATTTAATAATCCAATTACACTAATAATTTTCTCTTGATAAGTACAATTATGAAGATTGAGATTAGTTACATTCTTCAACACATTTGTCTCTAGATAGTAGGAAGCATTGAAACTTAGTTTCATCTACAATTCATTAACAATATTTGTCAAAAGATGGAAGTATGCTTTGTATCACAATTTGTCACAATTGCTTTCGGTGCACCATGAATTATCACTACTTCTCGAATGAAAATGTGGTATGTATCACATTTTTTATTAGTAGTATTTACTGGAATGAAGTGAGTTACCTTTTCTAATTGGTTAGTTGCAACCAATATTGAGTCATTACCTCTGGAGATGCTTGGTAATGTTGTAATGAAACCCATATATATTTCTTTTCATTTCCAAGATGATATATTTAAGGGATTCAACTTTTCCAGTGGGATGTTGATGTTTCATTTTTTTTTATTTTATTTGAAACATTATGCTACATATGAGGCAATGCACGATTCAAAACCGGGCCAATAGTATAGTTGGTTGATACTTTAATATCTATTTTGGTACCTTGGGTGTATGGAGTGTGAAGCATCATGTTCTTGATAGAGTACTATCCTTCTATTGTCCTTGTGGTTTGGTACATAAATTATATTCCTCCAAAAGGATTCCCCATCTTAAGCTAGATGATAATCATCATACTTATGACTTCATTTTATATCCAATCTTTCCTTTGTAATAATGCTTAACATACTCTTGATACCATTTATCTTCCTTGAATTGCAAACTTATCATTGTTTTTAAGTTTGGTTAAGCTTGAAATATTTCACCTTGTACCATCTCTATCTTAAGTGTTAATGAATAGATTCACCTTTCATTTTATGCACAATATACCTTAGTCATAGTTGTTAAAAAATTCTACCCAATGTGATTTCCTAGCATTCAATTATAGTAGAGTCTATAAATACTCAAACTTTCATGACCTATTCATAGTTGAAATATTTAATTGACTAAATAATGACTCCATGCCTTAAAAGCATGTACCATGGATTGAAGTCTAAATCAAGGGTTGGGTAATCATGTTCATGTATATTCAACTTCCTGGAGTCACAACTTACTACTCTTCAGTTTTGCATGAGCACTCCCTGTTGGAAATACTGGGGGGGAGAATCAGTATTTCTTTTTCCCACTATTGTTTTACCAGTTAAAACATATATATTCAGAACACAAAATGAACAACAAGAATAAATGATTTTATTAATATAAAATGTGCAGTAAAATAGATACAATATATAGATGGTTGCAATCAGTTGCCAAGCTCCAAATTGGACTTTGGTGAGGCTCCAACCTCCAGAGCACCAACTCTATTTTGCCAAGACACCAATCTTGGGCTTAGGAGCACAAACTCTCAAGGACTTCAATCCTTCCTACTTCTGAGGCTTCAACCCCAAGGACTCCAATCCTACTTACTTCTGAGGCACCAACCCAAGGACTCCAATCCTTCTTGCTTTTGAGGCACCAGCCCCAAGGACTCCAATCCTTCTCACTTTTGAGGCACCAGCCCAAGAACTCCAATCCTTCTTGCTTTTGAGGCACCAACCCCAAGGACACCAATCCAATCTTGTCAAGACACTTTTGGTAATAATATTCTTCTTTCAGAACTCTTCTCTACTGAGTTCTGTCTATTTGTAGCTTCACTGTTGTCTCCATGTTACAACATCAATGAAAAACAATCTTCTTATGGAGAAGTCTTTACAATTCTCCATATTGTCTACACAGAATCTCCAATAGTCTTTGTGCTCTCTGATAATGTCTTCACAAAGCTTTAGTCAATCTACTTTTAGCTGCACTAAACTCTGTATAAAGAACAACTTTTTGTTCAAGCTTATGTTCTCATTGTCACAGTGAATGCTTCGGCATGATTGTTTCTCTGCTGGTTGTTTCTCCCCTTTGACTACCTACTGTTATGTTGGTCGTTCATCCCTCTTTTTGTTCTGCTGCACCCTCTTTTTGTTCTGTTGGACCCTCACACAGCCTCTATTTCCTCCAGCGTATTTCAGTAACTTTCAGCAGCTGCAGCATCCTTCACCAACGCTCACCAGCAACTTCATACAATGCTTAACCACCTCTGTTGCTTCTGCTACCTCATATTCTGGTTCTTTTCCACACCAAAAAAAAGGATCCAACAACAACAACACAGTAGAAACAATAGCAACAACAACAACAGCTACAACAACAACAACTGCAACAACAACATTAGCAGCAACAACAACAACAGCTGCAACATCATCAACAACAACATCAACAACAACAGCAGCAGCAACAACAGCAATAGCAACAACAACAACATCAATAGCAACAGCTGCAATAGCAACAACAACAACAGCTGCAACAACAACAACAACAACAACAACAACTACAACAACAACATCTACAACAGCAACAACAGCTGCAACAACAACAGCTGCAACAGCAACAACAACAACAACAACAACAACAACAGCAGCAACAACAGCACCAACACTTTGTTTTTACTATTTTATAAATTCTCATGCCTTTGTCCATTCGTTTCCGCTTACTCAATGGCTCTTTGGCTTCCTCCTTGCTCGCTTGAGCTTCGACTTCCTCAACACTCGCTTGACCTTCTGGCTTCCCTCCTCCATTCACTTTAGCTTCCTCATGTTTACCTTCGATTGATGGTGTCACGAAAATATAATGTTGTCGTGGAGGTGTTTCAGCAACGTCGAAATATAATTTCATCACGGAGGTGTTTCAGCAACGCCAAAATATAATTTCGTCACGGAGGTGTTTTAGCAACGCCAAAATATAATTTCGTCACAGAGGTGTTTTAGTAACGCCGAAATTGGTGTTTCAGCAACTTTTCTCCAACTTTTTCAACAGTGTTCAACAATTGTTAAAGCATGCATACATGGGTTTTACAAGCTCAATAACATAACCTACTCATACAATATAAACTCTACCTTTTTCACTATGTCAATGTATTTGCATATGAGTCTAAGTCTTCCGCCTCTGATAGCTTTGTTTGTGTTAAGTGCATATACAGGTCTTTGCTGCCATATGCATGTTTATGCTCCACTTGGCTCCTCTTGGCTCCTCTTGTGTGCTCCTCTTGGCTCCTCTAACTTTGTCTGCTTCCTCTATGGCTCCAATGGTGGTGCTTCGTGCTCTGTTAGCTCCTCTCATATCCATCTACTCCTCTGTCGCTTTGATGGCTCTGTTTGTTGTTAAATGCATCCATTGCTCTTCCGATGGCTCTCGATAGTGCAGTTGCACGCATACATGTGATTTCTGCTCCGGTAGTTGTTAAATGCATGCGTATAAGCTCTCCGATCGCTCTATTTTTGTGTTTCCTCTGTTTGCTCTGTGTGCTCCTCTTCATTGGCATATATATCTGATATATACATATATATGACTCCTCCAGCTGTTTGCGTCCTCTGTTGCTCCGATAGCTCTGTGTGCTACCTCCTATGGCTCTATTCTTCTTTGCATATATATAATATATATATAATATATATATATGTGTGTGTGTGTTGTGTGTGTGTGTGTGTGTGTGTGTTGTGTGGTGTTTGTGTGTGTGGGTTGGCTCCTCTTGCTTTGATATGCCTCCTTGCCTGATATGTATATATATATACTATATATATTATATATAATTATATATATATATATATATATATATATATATATATATGGCTCCTCCTGCAGCTCCTCTTAGTCCAATGTGGCTCCTCTGGCTTGGCAGTGTCTTTCAAATACCTCCTTGCATATAGGAATGCCTCTCTTGCTCTGATATCCTGTAATATGCTTTGATATGCCTCCTTAGGTAACTCCTCTTTTCTTATGGCTTGGCTATCCTGATGGCCTTGCTCCTATCTCTTCATAAATTTGCTCTGCATCCCCTTGGCTTCATGTCATCCTCTAGTATCCACAATATTGCCATATTGACATCAATGACAACCTAGGTCAACACTCCCTTGATGCTTTCTTTATTTTCATCAATGTGTACAGGATATCCTAGTCAAAATATAGGACTAATATTGGAACATAAATGAGGAGCTTATTTAGTCCCTGAAATCTATCATTGTTAACGGTTGTAAGGAGAAAAATAACGCCCTCACCTTGCAAATTTGATAATTGACTTGTGATCCTTTATAAATTCTCAACAAACTATAGATAATAGCTTGAAATCCCATAAATATTCTTATCTCAACTGTATTCCTTGGTGCTATCCAACCAAATATGTTTGTTATCTTTTTGGGTCCACCTTTAATACTTTCGATATTATGTTCCCAATAAATGAATATCCTTCTTAAATAACTCACAAGTTAGGATACAATTGATGCTCTTGTAACTTCAACAACACTAATTGAAGTTTCTCTTGATTTCCTCCTCATTCATAGAATAAAGTTCCACAATGTCATTAATGAATACTAGCACAAACTTGTCAACATACTTTTGAAATACATCATTCATCGACATCATGAATATTGATGGGGCGCCTACCAGTTCAAAAAGTAAGAGTAAGAACTCATAATGCCCATATCAAGTTTTTAAGGTAGTCTTTGATATATTAGCTTCATCAAGCCAATTTTGGTGATAACTCAACCTTAAAGCCAACTTGGAAAGTATCTTTTTTCCATTGAGCTAATCAAATAGGTTGTTAATCCTAGGTAGAGGATACTTGTTCTTGATATTTAGTGCTATAATAATAATAATAATATAATTAGGCTAATGAAAGGTCAAAGAACACATAACCCTTTACCTAATAATCAATCAATGTATATAAGTATACCATCTCAAGGCCCCATTATTTTTATTTCTTGGTATATCCAATTGAAAATTTCAAATCAATTTTAGCTTCCACTACATTTGGTATCAGATCCAAACGTGGGAAATTCAAGGGTTAAAATACTTTAGCAACCCATTAGTGTATATTGTCAATTGTTGCACATGTAGTGTTTAGTGTCATTATATTACATTGTGTTATCCGTAGAACTAGGGCCGGAATTTGTATTCATTTTTACCTGTTAAACAATTTTTTGTTTTTGATGCTTTGGCTCTCTCTACATTCCCCATCAAAGAACATTTTATCTAAAATTATGTTATTCAACATTGAAGTTTTGAAAATAAATTTAACCCTTCAATAATGAAGCTTCAATTAAATTTTTACCCTTCAATAATGAAGCTTCGATTAAATTTTTTCCCTTCAATAATGAAGCTATATTAAAACTTTTGATCTTCAAATTCACATACTTTGAAAAAGAGGAAATGTAAAGTCACCACAACAATAGAGCATTTTAAATTTCATCTCAAAGTTAGACATTATTTTTTCTAATTTGATATATCTCATTGTTTAAACAAATTCTTATGCAAACCACTATGAATCATTTAACTTATGAATATGCATAGCTATCTACAAAATAATGAAACTAAAATTACATCACAACACATGGGTATAACATGGTGGAATAAACAAAATAATTACATATGAAACCTATTCTCACAACCAACATTTAACCATAACTTCAATAACATGCCATATTTTCATCTAAAGAAACTGAGCATGTGATCTATGTTTTTCAATTTGTAGCTTAGTGTTGACACTTCTTGAAGTGATAAAAAAAGACCTTCATGGATTGAATGGTAACCCATGCATCAAAATTGTTGCCTAATCTAACAAAAGAAATTGTAAACATATTATGCACAAGGTTAATACTTAAGGGCATGTCTGCTTCAATTTTGACCAAAAATTATAGAATTTGAAATAAGCACTCAAATTCACAACATAGATACCACAAACTTGTAACAATATGCCAATATGCCAAAAGCATATTGTAGGTCAATATGTCAATAACAAAGAGTTTGAAATAAGAACATAATATCATTAGCAGAGATGGAATGAATTTGTAGCTAACCTAAAAACTATAGCCGAGAAGACAACCATCAACAAATGTGAAAACCCTTCATATGATACCTTCGATCCTTGTAACACCCACGCTACCACTAAAACTTTGACGAACAAACTTTTTATTATTATTTTATTTTATACGTAAGGAGACCCCTTCTATCTAAACTTCACATTCATTAATAACATAATATTGTTGCCAATTATATAACATGTTTAAATTATCATGTAATTTATAACAATTGATAACTTGCACATTTAATATTATATTCTTCATTTTCAAACTTACTTCCACTATAGACATTTCTTATAATTAGATTTATAAAGGTGGATATGAATAACCCATTTTTATACCATATTTACATACACATGCTAATATATACCCATCATTCATTATATTTTCTAGTACCCATGAATTAAATTATAATCTAATTGAAATATTTAATAACTCAAAGTTGTTAATCAAGTGATAAAATCAGAATTTGGAAACTTATGAAGGTTACTGCAAATGTTTTGATTATTCCTAGATCCTGTTTCAAGTCTTTTTTTTTAATGTTTTAATTTATTTACGAAGGACTTAACTAATATTAAAACTTTCTTGGTCACATAGTTGGTTTCATTCTAATTACCACATCAATAATTTTCCTACCTAAAGTTGTGCAACAACTTGCATAAATTTTGGTAGACACTAACCATGGTAAGTATGCATATTTATATTTTTACTTCTGCTTAAATATAGGTAAAGAATTACACAAATTATGATGAGTGGTAACTCTTAGTAAATATGTTTATTTACTTGAAAGTAAAGAATGTCTCGAACTAAATTTTGGATTGATCCCTATGGCATTCCAACCATTTAGTTCACATGGTTGTCCCAAAGTAGCCCTTGATTGATTCCTATGGCATTCCAACCATTTACATTACCTAGTTTCATTAGTTTAACATTGTTGCAATGTTCATTCCTACAATATACATACCATACTTTGTTGGAAACACTGAGAGGGGTGTGAATAAATATTTCACTTCAATTAGTTAGTTATTTAATTTTACGAACATTAATTAGAATTAGCATTAGATCAAACATAACACTATTAAAAAATGCACAATATCAAGACAGTAGGCACAAGATATTTTTACGTGGAAATCCTTCTAAGAGAAAAACCATTGAATTCTTTGTATTATAGGTCTTTAAAATTTTACATCAATTAGGAAGCTCCAACTTCCAATAATTTTAACATCAACTAAAGGAGTCTCCAACCCCCTGGCTTACTAGCTCCAACTGGAAGGATGCTCCAATGCCCTAATTTACTAACTCCAACTAGAAGGATACTCTAACTCCCTGGTTTACAAGATCCAATTAGAAGGGTGCTCCAATTCCATGGTTCACCAACTCCAATTGGAAGGATTCTCTAATGCCAGGGTTTACTAGCTCCAACTGGGACACTCCAATACCCTGACTTTATTAACTACAACTAAAATGACACTTCAACGCCCTGCACAGACTCCAACTTGCCCTAGCACCATCCTGCTACCCTAAAGTGTTCTCAGGCTTTAACCTAAAGGAGACTCCATCACATATTGCGCATTTCCAGGTGTTTTTCAAATGGAAACCACTGGATTCTACTAAATGTGTGACAAAATTACATTTATAAAGTAATCACTTGATTATGCTAAATATGCAATAAAATGGCACTTATAAAATTACTTGGACTTATCACTCTATAAGCTCACACTTGAACCACCTTCATACCATACATTGATGCTACCAATTTCATTATATTCGATGTAATAAGTGGGGGAGTGTGGTTGTTCCACATCCTACATAGCATGGTCAATGCATGTTCAACATTCAACAAACTCCAGACACATGAACACTTCCAAATTATTGTGCATTCAAACGACTGGGGCCATTCCTTTATGCCACTAGTGCAATGATACTAATGTAGAACATGTATGAATGCCAATCATGCACTATAAACATTGCAGTTGTCCAATATTTTTCTCGGCCTTATGTATTTTAACCCTGACCAAAATTTACGCTAGTTTTAGATCTTCGTTGGGCTTAGAACAACAATTCAACAATAACCAAGACTTAGTGACTTGGGTGTAACTTTGAAATGGTTCAAAACTTGTCTTCTATCAGGATTTTAGATAATCTAATCATATTAGAACCATGATCTCCATAGAACAAGAAATCATATTGTTTCATTTAATACTGTCCATCAAACTGGATGCTACTACATGCATTTACATAACTGGAAACTCTTTTCAATACTTCAGTTGATCCTTATTACAATATATTCATAGTTCACATAATTTGTATGCCAATGGATCTCTGTGCTAAAACAAGGAACTCACAACGAACCAATTTAAATTAATCATGACCGAACCATACCCTTATAGATCATTCAAAAAATATAGAACAAACTTTGACCTCGATGCATTAGGTTTCTTGAATATTCAACAAAAGGTGTTGAGATTGACCCTAAGGAAATTTGCCTTGTCATAGCACAATTACAAGCTGTGAATAAAAAAAATAGCAAGGTTGAATGTGTCCAATATTTGGGGCTTTAGAACCTAGGTTTTTCCATTGATTAGGGTCGAAGTGTAGCTTCAGACCTCAGAGAACTGATCTGACATTTTCCTTGCATTGGTGCCTCGGGACATGGATATTTCAATGAGAAGAAAACTAGATTTCATGATCATATTTAGAAATTGTAGAGTTTTGGCTTCTTTAACTCTCATACTTTCCTCAGAAGAATAGATCGTATTGACCATTTTTTAGTGAATAACCAATCCCAAAAAGAAAAAAATTGAAGAAAACAACTCTAACCATTGTTCAAGACTTTGACCACTCTTGAGAATTTGCGTTTCTCCACATGGTCATAGAAAGATCACATAATTTTATTTCTTTAAATCAGCACATTAGTACACACTATGGAGGACTAAGTATAGGATGAGGTGGCCTTTAAGAGGGAGTCAAACCTGGCCTTTAGAGGGAGAAAATTCAAAAATTTGAACTATTTTTGAACCACAAAAACCACACTCAATGAGGGTGACTTGATCAAAGCCTTTGAAAATATTCTTAACTATAAATAATGCCTTATTTTAGGATCCAACATGAGTTTTCAACATTTATTTGAAATTTACAAGACCATACTTTGTAAATTTGGCCAAAAACAATCTTGTCTCATCATCTAGCTTTTGGGGACTTTGACCACAAGAAGGGGGCTTTTATCTTCTAAGAGGTATATCTTTCAAACTGTGAAGAGCCTCATTGTGTGTTGCATACCATTTGATTTATAATGACGAGGAATATTAAATGGTGATGGTCTTACGATAAAAACCGTTGTCCTCTACATCCATTTTACTCAACCAGTGTGGGAAATCTATGGCTTCCCATCCTTTCCTCCAAGATTCTTTTCATTTGGAGCTTCCAACTGATGTAATATAGTCAAATATTAAGATGTTCATGGAATGATGTTGGAATCAATGAAAAATCCATTTAATAATCTCTCTCTTTGTTATTGATGGCAACACACATACTTCCCCTGCGAATACTGCTCCCTCTGACTCCATGGCTTTGATCTTTCTTTTGTAATTTATCTCCCCCTTTGACGTAAATGGAAAAGGGTTACTACCTCTGAAGAATTATATTCTTTTGTTTCCTGCAATAGACTACCTTTCTCCTCCTAACATGTTATGTCTTTCACAACTTTCCATAGTTAAGTCCACCTGTCATCAAGACAACAAGTTATTTTACAATTTTTTTCATGACTGCTACTCCCCTAAAACTTCCCTTAATGCTGAATTTTTCTATGATGAATACTTCCATATACCAACTTGTCAAAGGATGAATATTCAAATGTGCACCTATTTCTATATAGACCCCCCTACAAAATTCACGGGACAGAGATTCATCAAGCTCTATTATTTAGAATGATACATGAACCCGTGTTGCTTCAGGATCATAATCCTAAATCTCAATTTCTTCTCCACCTCTAAATTCATCATGGTCTTGTGTCTTTTCAATTCTTTAAAGCGTGGCATATTGGATTTATTCATTTACCTATTCTTCTTGTTATTTTTTTCTTCTCCAAACATTCTTATTCCTGAAATCGGTGCTTTATCTCATGGAATACTTCATCATGCTCCTAGAGTCATGAGCCATACGTCCATAATTGTGGAAATTGGAGCATTCAATGTGATTCCTGAATGATGGTGAAATTGGGTATCTGCCTTGTGTTCTTGTGAACTTGACTCTAGGGTTTTGATAATGACTTTGATAGTCATTCATGTCATAAGATCTGTAATCCTTGGTCATGCGCCCAAAGTTGGTACATGAATAAAATAACCAAGAAATATGGTAGAGTACTTAGATGGGGGCAATCTTCTTGGTGTTGCAACGCTTTTGTAAGCTTCATCTTGAGTCCTCTCTAATGTAAGTTGTTGATTCTGCTTTCTCTGATTCCCTTTTGAGGGCATGCAAACTTTTTTTTCGATGGAACCCTTGATATCACTTGAACAACTCTTATGTTTTGCTTATTTTCTTGCTATCATGGAGTTTGAAACACTCTCAACATGAGAGGTTTTGTAGCCTAGTCCAAATTTATCATCACATGGTCTTTAACTACTAATAATTTTTTCCGGCACTTTAGAGATGTTGATGAAGTTCTAGAGGACATCATTCTTCTACGCTTCCTTTCAAAGTGAAACTAACTCAACTTCCAAACTTTCCTATGTTTGGTACCATCTTCCAATTACTTGTTGAATGTTTCTTTAATATTCTATTCTTCTTCTAATTGAACTTTCAGATTTATGATTATGTGTTTAAAGTCTTCGAACTTTTTCTTGAGATCACCAGAGTGTTCCTTCAGCTTATTTAGTTCAATTTTCAACTTCTTGACGTTCTTCCTTTATACCTTTAGTTCTTCAAGGAAATTGACCAATTCCTTCACTATATCGACTTCCCCTTCCACATCTCTTGCATTTTCAGAGGCATATGCATTTTCTTGATTTTCAAATGTGATAAACAATACTTGTTCTGAGTCATTATCACTATCACTTTCTACGTTAGATGAGGAATTGTCTTCGTTTGAGTAGAAACTTTTCTTGGATATCTTCTTTTTTCCTTATGCACTATTCCCTCTCTAATTTCTCTTCTTCTTGGGAGCCTCTTCTTCATCACTATTAGCGCGTTTTTCATAGGGACATTTTGCAACAAAATGAAAAATTCTTCCACAATTAAAATATTTTAAGGGGAGCTTACCTTTATAGTTTCTTGGTCCATTTTTTTTCCTCAAGAGGTTGGATATTTCTTCATCTAAGTCCTTGATGCAACTTTGAATGGGATTTTGTTTTGATTCCTGCTTATTTTTACTTGTCTTCTTTGAGGCCTTGAATTTGGATTCTCGTGTAGATGAATTTTCCTATTCAATCCTCATTTCGTAAGCTGTAAGAGTCCCATGTAGTTCATCCATACTAACATTCTCTAAGTCTGATCTATCTTCTAGAATAAAAATCTTAGGATTAAATGTTGTTGGAAGATATCTTAGAACATTTCAAACAATAACCTTTTTGTCTAATGGTTCTTACAATTCTTCCATAGCATTTTTTACTTCATCTACTTGAAGAAAATAAGTTGCAATGTTATTGTCTTCTCTCACCTTTAGTTGCTCATATTGTTCTTTGAAACTTTGAATATTTTCCTCTTTGAACTTCTCTTTTCCTTCAAATATGTTTTGAAGCTTTCCCCAAAGAGCCTTAATGGTTTTACAAGCCATTACCTTAAGATATATAGATTCCGAGAGTCCACTAAAAAAGGCACTCTTAGCTTTAGCATCATTCTCGACGTGTTTCTTACCTACTTCATCTGTTGGAGGAGAGGTTGGTGTAGTGTAACCATTTTTTATGGCACTCTAAATATCATATCCCTATGCAAATATATATATCTACATCCTTCCACTCCATAGTGCATAGTTTTGACCATTGTATAATGAAACTCCATTCTTGGTATACTCCATGATCTCCCTTCAATGGTTAGGCTACTTGTATAGGGACTTGCTCTAATACCAATTGTTGGAAAAATTGAGAGGGGAGTGAATTAATATTTCACTTCAATTAGTTAATTATTTTAATTTTTAGAGCATTAATTAGCATTAACATTAGAACAAACCTAACACCATTCAATAAGGATAGTATCAAGACAGTAGACATAAGATAGTTAGTTTTAGGTGGAAACCCTTATGGGAGAAAAACCGATGAATGCTTCTTAATATAGGTCTTCAAAATTTTACATGAATTAGGAATATCCAACTTCCAATATTTTTAGCATCAAATGAAGGGGGATCCAACCCCAGGTTTTACAGGCTCCAACCTGAAGGATACTCCAATGCCTTGATTTACCAGCTCCAACTAGAAGGATGCTCTAATGCCATGGTTTACCAGATCCAACTAGAAGGATTCTCCAATGTGGCTCCAACGCCCTAATGTACCAGCTCCAACGGCCTAATTTACCAGCTCCAATTGGAAGGATTCTCTAAAGCCCTAGTTTTCTCAGCTCTAATTGAAAGGATGATCCAACACCCTGCGTAAACTCCAACCTTCCCTAGCACCATCTTGCCACCCCGAAGTGTTCTCAGGATTTGACTGGAAGGAAAATCCACTACTATTCAGCAAGCGAATCACGTTTCACAATTTTCAAACTGTATCCCCTCATGCTCAATATCAAAATCAAATAAAAACACTATGTTGGCTTTGGCAATATACAATATTGGAACAAGGTAATCAACAACAATAAAGATCAAACCTTAACATCATAAGTTCTGTCAAGTCCACTGTCATAATCAAATCATTCTCTGCTCAACATCAATACCAAACCCTTACTATCAATACAAATGATACATCTAAAACCCTATCTCAACAACCTCAACACTATCATTTCTCAACCCTGGCATGAACTATCATACATGTACATACATTAAAAATATAGGCATGTCATAAATGTGCATTAGAAAGGACCCTACTTCAATAATCAATTTGGTATCCTAATACTAATCAACAATCCCAAATCCAACAAACAAGGTCAACTCTGCTTGATATATTGACTACTCATTAGTGTAGACTCAGGAAAAAAACATAAGTCATTAATTACATCTCAGATCAACCTTTACTCCTGAATCAAATCAATTCATACTCACCAACATATGCCCATTGTTAGGCCCTAGTTGCTCTTCTCAACCATAATATGTGATTGACAAGCCCTTAACATCTAGATGATAAATCTAGGTTCACAAACAATCATACAATTACTAACATCAGATGATACAATCTCTCCTCTCCAAACTACTACATAACAATGTGACTGTCAAACCCTAATAGAGGTTCATGATTTAAGATACATCTTATAACATGCAAACTAAAGGGTCAGTCTTCACACTACTACATGTACGCTTCAGGGGTATAACGATGCTTAATGAAGCCCCTTTTCTATTCAGATGTGCTGAAACAAAGATAGCCATTTCTGCCCCTAAATATGATTTTGGTTATCTAAAGTTGTTTTCCTTCTTCTCTTATCTTGTTCTTTGTATATTAATGCTTCTATCCTGAACTTGAATAAACAATACTCTAAAAAATCAAAAGTAACCATATTAGACCATGTACAAAATTAAGTGTTCAACATATTACACATTTCTAGGTTCTCTTCAAATGTTGACCACTAGATTCTACTAAATGTGTGACAAAATGGCCTTTATAAATTAATTAGTGCACTCTACTAAATATGCAATAAAATGAAATTTATAAAAATTACTTGGACTTGTCACTCCTCAAGCTCGAACTTGTTATTGCCTTCATCCCGTACACTGATGCTACCAATTTTGTTAATCAACACAATGTAATAGGTGGGGGAGTGTGGTTGTTCCATGACCTATGTAGCGTGGTCAATGTATGTTCAATGTTCAACGAACTCAAGAAACATGAACACTTCCAAATTATTTTGCATTCAAATGACGAGGGCCATTCATTTATGCCACCAACGTAACGATTCCAATGTCGAACATGTATGAATGCTAATCACGCACTATAAATATTGCAATTGTCCAATATTTTTATGGGCCATATGTATTTTAACCCTGATCAAAATTTACTCTAGTTTTAGACCTTCACCAAATATCGAACAAAATTTCGACGATAACCAATACTTCCTAACATGGGTGTAACATCGAAATGGTTCCAAACTTGTCTTCTATCAGGATTCCAGACAATCTAATTAGATGAGAACCATGGGATCTACAGAATAACAAATCATATTGTTGCATTTTAAGACTGGTCTATCAAAATGGATGTTACCACATGCATTTTCAAAACTGTAAACTCTTTTGAATACTTTAGTTGATCCATATTACAACATAGTGATAACTCACACAATTTGTATGCCAGTAGATCTCCATGCTAAAACAAGGAAGTCAAAACGAACTAGTTTAAATTAATCATGATCGAACCATACCCTTATATATTATTTAAAAATAATATAATGAACTCTAATATTGATAGCTTAGGTTCCTTGAATTACCAAAAAAAGGTTCTAATATTTCTGCTCAATAAATTTTCCTTGTCGCAGTGTAATTGCAAGCAGTGAATCATAGAAATAACAAGGTTGAATCTCTCCAATATTGGGGCCTTAAGAACCTGTGATTTTTCTCATGATTAGGTACAAAGTGTAGCTTCATACCTTAGAGAATTGATACAAAATTTTCCTCGCACTGGTGCCTCAAGAACACAAAATTTTCAATGAGAATAAAAAGAGATGCCTAGATCAGATTCATAGCTTTGTATACTTTCAACAGCCTTAACTCTCAAACTTGCCTCAGAATAATAAGCCATATTGACTAATGTTAGGTGAATAAAAAATCCCAAAAAGAAATAAAATAGAATAAAACAACCCTAACCACTGCCCCAGACTTCAACTACATTTGACATTTTTCGTTTCTCCACATCGCTGTAGAAGGATCACATAATTTTATTACTTTAGATCAATGCATTAGTACACACTATGGAGGACTAAAGTGCCTTATATATATAGGACAAGGTGGCCATTATGAGGGAGGCCAACCTAGCTTTTGGAGGGAGAAAATTGTAAATTTTGAATTTTTTCCGAACCAAAAAACCCACACTCAGTGAGGGTGACTTAATCAAGGCCTTTGAAAATATTCTTAACTACCAATAATGCCTTATTTTTGGATCTAACATGAGCTATCAACATTTCCTTGAAATTTTCAAGACCATACTTTGTTAATCTGGCCAAAAACAATCTTGTCGCATCATCTAACCTTTGGGGACTTTGACCATAAGAAAAGGGTTTTGACATTCCAAGAAGCATATATTTCAAACCATGAAGAGCCTTGTGGTGTTTCACATATTGTTGGAATTGACATTATGAGGATCATAAAATGGTGATGGTATTATGATCAAAATCATTGTCCTCTACATCCATTTTCCTCAAATAGTGCAGGGAATTTAAGGCTTCCCATCTTTTCTTCTAGGATTCGTGTCATTTGGAGCTACCAACTTATGCAATCCAGAAAAATACTAAGAGTGTTCATGGATCAATGTTGGTATCAATGACAACACCATTCATAGTCTCCCCCTTTTTCATTTATGGAAACACACATACCCCCCTTCCGAATATTTCTCCCCCTGACTCCATGCCTTTGATCTTCCTTTCCTAATTTTTCTCCTCCTTTGACATCAATTCAAAGGTTTACTCCCCATGAAGAAATATACTCTTTTGTATTCCTACAATATATTTCCTTTCTCCCCCTGACATGCGGATTTCACAACTTTCCATAGTTGATCCTGCCTGTCATCAAGACGACGAGTCCTTTTGCATTTTGTTCATGATTTTCACTCCATTGAAACTTTCGTTATTTCTAAATGTTGTTCTGATGACTTCTAGTATCTACCAACTTGTCAAAGGATGAATATTCAAATGTGAGCCTATTGCTACATAGACTCCCTATCTTCAAAATTCACAAGACAAGGAGTCATCAAGCTCAACATCAATACCAAACCCTAAATTCGAATACAAATTATGTAGTTGAAACCCTAGCTCAAAAACCTCAACACTTTCACTATTCAATCCTAGCATCAAATATCGTTAATGTACATCAAACATACATGCCTGTTACAAATGTACATTAACAAGGACTCTACTTCGGTAATCGATTTGGTCATCCAGTACTAATCAACAATGTTGGATCCAATAAACAAGGTCAACTCTGCTTGATACATTATCTATTCATTAGTGTAGACTCGGGAAAAAACCCTAAATCATCAAATACATCTCAAATGAGCATACACTTCGAATGACATCAATTCATACTCACCAACATATGCTCATTGTTAGACTTTATTAGCTCTGCTCAACCACAATATGTGTCTGACAAGCCCTTAGCATTTGGATGACCAATCTAGGTTCATAATCAATCGTACAATTACTAACATTAGGTGATACAATCTCCGCTCTCCAAACTATTGCATAACAATGCCACTGTCAAACCCTAGTAAAGGTTCACGATTGAATATTCTTATTATAGCATGCAAACTCAAGGGTATGTATTCACACTACTATAAGTATGCTTCAGGTGTATAATGAATTTTAATGCAACTCCTTTTCTACTTATATGTGTTAAAAGAAAGAGATCCACTGTTATACCTAAAGATTCCTTTGGCTATCTAAATATGTTTTCCTTCTGCTCTTATCTTGTCATCTATATATTGATGCTTCTATCGTTAATTTGAATAAACAATGCTCCAAAAAATCAAAAGTAACCATACTATACCATGTGCAAATTTAAGTGTTCTACATATTGCGCATTTCCAAGTGCTTTTCACATTTTGACCACTGATTCTACTAAAAATGTGCGACAAAACGAAATTTATAAAGTAATCACTGGATCTTGTTAAATATGCAATAAAATGACATTTATAAAAATTACTTGGACTTGTCACTTCACGGCTCAAACTTGTAAACACCTTCATACCTTATACTAATGCTACCAATTTTGACATTTGATATGATTTAATAGGTGGGGGAGTCTAGTTGTTCCATGTCCTATGTAGCATGGTTAATGCATGTTCAACATTCAACGAACTAAAGACACATGAAAACTTCTGAAGTATTGTGCATTCAAATGACTGAGGTCAATCATGTACTATAAAGAGTGTACGTGTCTAATAATTTTCTCGACCATATGTATTTTAACCTTGATGAAAATTTACACTAGCTTTAGATCTTTGCTAGACTTAGAACAACAATTTAGAAATATCCAATACTCTAGGACATGGGTGTATCTTCGAAATGGTTCCAAACTTGTCTTCTGTCAAGATTCTAGACAATATAATCAGAACAGAACCAAGAACTCTATAGAAAAAGAAATCATACTATTTCATTTTATCTTGAAACTCTTTTGAGTACTTCAAATGATCCTTATTACAGTATAGTCATAATTCACACAATTTGTATTCTAATGGATCTTTGTGCTTCAACAGGGAACTCACAGTGAACCAGTTTAAATCAATCATGATTAAACCATATACCCTTATAAATCATTAAAAAACAATAGAATGAAATTTGATATCAATGCCTCAGGTTTCATAAATAATCAACAAAATGTGTCAAGATTGACCCTGAAGAGATTTTCCTTGTCATAGTGTAATTGCAAGCAGTGAATAAAAAAAATATCAAGGTCGAATGTTTCCAAAATTGGGGCCTTCCAAAATTTTGAATTTTCCATTGAGTAGGGTCAAAGTGTAGCTTCTTACCTCATTTAATTGATCTGAAATTTTCCTCGCACTAGTGCCTAAGGAACACAAATATTTCAATGAAAAGAAAAATAGATTCTTGGATCATATTAAAAAATTTGTAGAGTTTTGACTTTGTTAACTCTTAGAGTTTCCTCAGAAGAATATGTCACATTAACTAATGTTCAACAAATAACTAATACTCGAAAGAAAAAGAAAAAAACGGAAGAAAACAACCCTAACCACTGCTCCAGACTTCAACTACTCTTGAGATTGTTCTTTTCTCCACATGAACGTAGAGGGATCACATAATTTTATTTTTTTAGAATAACACATGAGTACACACTATGTAGGACTAAAGTGCCTATATATATACGACGAGTTTGGCTTTAGGAGGGGGGCCGACCTAGGCTTTGGAGGGAAAACATTCAAATTTTTGAATTGTTTTTTAATCAAAAAACCCACACTCAGTGAGGGAGACTTGATCAAGGCATTTGAAAATATTCTTAACTACCAATAATGCCTTATTCTGGGATCTAACATGCACTGCCAATATTTCCTTGAAATTTTCAAGAACATACTTTGTAAATTTTGCCAAAAACAATCTTGACACATCATCTAGATTTTGGGGAATTTGACAACAGGAAGGGGTTTTTAACCTTCCCATAGGTATATCTTTCAAACCATGAAGAGCCTCATGGTGTGCCACATACTTTTGGAATTTAGAGGAAGAGGAATATTAATTGGTGATGGTATTATGATCAAAATCATTGTCCTCTACATCCATTTTTCTCATCTAGTGTAGGGAATCTAAGGCTTACCATCCTTTCTTCTGGGATTCTTGTCATTTGGAGTTTCCAATTGATGCAATATAAAAACTATTAAGAACATTCACGGACTGATTTTGGCATCAATGAAAACATCGTTCAATAATCTCCCCCTTTGAATATTGCTTCCCCTGATTCCATGCCTCTAATCTTCCTTTCCTAATTGCTCTCCCCCTTTGACATCAATGGAAAAGGGTTACTCCCCCTAAAAAAATATCTTCTTTTGTATTGTAGCAATAGATTTCGTTTCTCCCCCTAACATGTTATGCCTTCACAAATTGCCAAAATTGATTCCGCCTATCATCAAGACAATGAGTCCTTTTGTAATTTTTTTCATGATTGCTACTCCACTAAAACTACCCTTAAAGCTGAATGTTTCTCTAACGACATCTTCCATTAACCAACTTATCAAAGGATGAATCTCCAAATGTGCACCTATTTCTACATAGACTCCCCCCCTTCTAAATTAACAGGACATGGATTCATCAAGCTCAATCATTTAGAATGATACATGAACCTGCGTTACTTCAGGATCATCATCTCAAATATCGATTTCTTTTCCACCTGTAGATTCATCATAGTCTTGTGTCATTTAAATTCTTGAAAGCATGGTCTCTTGGATTTATTCATTTACTTGTTCTTCTCATTCTTATTTTCTTCTCCAAACATTCTTTTTCCTGAAATTGGTGTTTTCTCTCATGGAAGACTTCATCATGCACCTGCAGTCACAAGCAATATCCCATAGTTGTGCCATTTGAAGCATTTAATGTGATTCTTGAATGATGGTGCAACTGGGTATTTTCCTTGTGTTCTTGCAAACTTGCTTCTAGTGTTTTTATAATGACTTATATTCATTTCTATCATAAGCTCTACAAACCCTAGCCATGTGCCCAAATTTAATACATGAATAACAATAACCAAGAAATATGGTAGAGTTCCTTAATGGGGGAAATCTTCTTGGTGGTGCAACTCTTTTGTAAGCTTCATCTTGAGTCCTCTCTACTGCATGTTGTTGATTCCGATTTCTCTGATTCTCTTTTGATGGTGTGCAATCTTCATTTTCAATGGAACACTTGATGACACTTGCACAACTTTTTTGTGCTCCTTTTCTTATTATCATGGAGCTTGATCTGTTCTCAACATGAGAGGGTTTGTATCCTAGTCCAAATTTATCATCACACGGTCTTTGACTGCTAATAATTTTATCTAACACTTTATATTTGTTCATGAAGTTCTGTTGGACATCTGTCTTGTATGCTTCCTTTCAGAGTGAAACTATCTCAACTTCCAAACTTTCCCATGTTTTCGTACACTCTTCCAATTCCTTGTTCAGAATTTTTTTAATCTTCCATGCTTCTTATAATTGAACTTTCAAATTTATGATTACCTTTTAAGAGTTTTCGACCTTTTTTTGGAGATCATCTTAATGTTCCTTCAACTTATTTAGTTCTTTTTACAACTTCTTGACATTCTTCCTTCCTACCTTCAGTTCTTCAAGGGAATTGATCAATTCCTTCTCTATATTGACTTCTGCTTCCACATCTCTTTCATTTTCAGAGGCATAAGGATTTTCTTGATTTTCAAATTCCATAAACAATACTTGTTCTGAGTCACTATCACTATCACTTTCTTTGTCAGATTAGGAACTGTCTTCTTTTGAGTAGAAACTTTTCTTGGACATCTTATTTTTTTCTTGTTTCTTATTCTCTCTCTAATTTTCTTCTTCTTAGGAACCTCTTCTTCATCACTATTAGATCATTTTTCATAGGGACATTTTGGAGTGTGATGACTAATTCTTCCACAATTAAAACATTTTAAGAGGAGCTTACCTTTGTACTTGACTATTCCCTTTTTGAGTTTCGTTATGAGGTTGGATATTTCTTTATCTTAGTCCTCACTACAACATTGACTGAGCTTCTTTTTTTATTCCTACATGTTTTTACTTGTGTCCTTTGAGGCCTTGAATGTGACTTCTCTTGTATATGTGTCTTCCTGTTTATTCCTCATTTCATAATCTGTAAGAATCCCATGTACTTCATCCATACTGACATTGTCTAAGTTTGATCTATATTCCAGAACATAAAACTTAGGATTACATCTTGTTGGAAGAGATCATAAAACCTTTTGAACAATAAATTTTTGTCTAATGGTTCTCCCAATCCTTCCAAAGAATTTGTCACTTCGTCTACTTGAAGAAAATAAGTTGCAATGTTCTCATCTTCTCTCATCTTCAATTGCTTAAATAATGCTTTGAAAATTTGAAGTTTTTCCTCTTTGACCTTCTTGTTTCCTTCAAATATGTTCTGAAGCTTTCCCCAAAGATCCCTAGAATTTTTACATCCCATTAACTTAACATATATATATTTCGA
>APFE030716423.1:52728-94645 GCA_000404065.3 Pinus taeda | reverse complement strand
TCTAATTTCCTAGAAATCATTCCTTTTGTTTAAGACTTCTATTATTTTAAAAGTAAATATCACACTACTTGTTTTAAACAACTCTTTAAGTACAGCAAAGGTCAATGGAAGATACCTTACAGTTTTATTTTCTAATGCTGCTACAAACTACAAAAATGTTGTTAAAAGGAGAAGGGGTTACCTCCTCAATTGAAGAATTTCTTTAAGATAAGGCCATTAACAGGGAGAGAATCTCTCAACCCTGATAAATCTTGTAATATAAAGGTCGAATGGCCTACCTTTTCACAGATCTGAAATGGTCCAAGCCACATCTTCTGAAACTTGGTGTGTTTTCCCTTATCTTCATGGGCTTTGTCCCATTTCAGAACTAAATCACTGACTTGAAGTTGTTTGGAACCGGATAAAAGTGAATCAAATGATGACTTGATGATCTGCTGATGTTTCGTATGAGTGACTTTGGATTTTTCTCTTTCTTCTTCTAATTTTAGAATTTGGTCATGTCTAAGTTGTCAATAAGAGGAAGGGCTTTCTTCAATAAATTGAACTAGGGCTAAAGAAGGGAGGACAAGATTTGTTGGTAGCACTGCTTCTTTTCCATACACAAGTTTAAACGGAGAAGAACCTATAGAAGTTTTTTGCATTATCCTGTCAGCCCATAATGCAAATATTAAAGATTTTTGCCAGTTCTTATGATTCTGTTCGATAGTTCGCTTGATAATTTTCATCAGATTTTTGTTTGTATATTCTGCTAAACCATTGCCCTGGGGATAATAATTAGCAGAGTATTTGAGTTTAAATCCTCTTTTAATTGCGAAATCAAACATAGCATTGCCTGAAAAGTAAGATGCATTATCAAAGACGAGCATTCGGGACACCAAACCTGGTAATGATGAATTTTTCTATGAATTCAATAATAGCTTCAGAATTTGTTTTCTTTAAAGGAATCGCTTCAACCCACTTTGTGAAGTAATCAGTAGTGGTAAGGATATACTTATGCTGTTTGGAAGAATTTGGGGTAATTTCTCCAATGATGTTCAATCCCCATTGCTCAAATGGTTGTTCAATGTTGACTGGTTGCAAAGGGAAGGCTGATTTCCTTTGTCTTCCACTAGAAGTTTGGCAATTTCGGCATTTCCTTACATATTCATGAGCGTCTCTAAACAGAGTGGGCCAATAATATCCAACATGGATGACTTTGTGAGCTGTTGTATCAGCTCCAAAGTGGCCTCCTGCTGGTCCATCATGTAATTCCTGCAAAACTTTTTGTGCTTCAGGCTTTTCAAGGCATCTCAATAAAATTGAATCATAATTTTGCCTAAAAAGCACATCATCAATAATGGTAAAATTTTTTGCTTTCAATCTTATGGCCCTTTTGCTTTTGTAGGACAGGTTGGGAGGTGCATATCCATTTTTCAAGTAAAATATTAAATCAGCATACTGTGATTCAGAGTCAATGATACTTATCTGGTTGATCGCTTCAAATTGATCTGTATCACTTGATTCTGGAATGTTGGATGCTCCTGCCAACAACCTGCAAAAACCTTGGCCTCTAACAATCTTTGTTGGCTTGATTTCTAGGTCGTATTCTTGAAGTGTTGTTACCCAGTTTGCCCTTTTTTCTCCCAATTCTCTTTGGATTAATAGTTGCCTTACTGAAGGGAAAGGAACTATAACTTTTGCATGTGCTTTTAAAAGGAAGGGTCTGTAATGTTTAACAGCTTTATATATAGCAAAGGCTTGTTTTTCTACTTCGGAGTAGTTTAGTTCAGCACCTTGAAGATTTGAACTATAGAATGAAATGGGTGCTTCCAAATTGTGATTGTTGATCTGTGTGAGTACTGCAGCATAAGAGAAATCGGATGTGATTGTATACAATGTAAAATGATTAGAAAAATTAGGGGTATTTAGAGCGGGGGCATTGATTATTGATTGTTTGATTAATTCAAACACTTCCTTTTCTGCCGATCCCCATTTAAAGACTGAATTTTCCTTAATCATAGTTTGAAGTGGCAAAATGATTTGAGAGAAGTCTGGAACGAATCTCTTAACAAAATTGATTTGGCCTAAAAATGACTGCATGGATTTCTTATTGTGAGGAAAAGGGATTTCAGAGATTTCTTTAATCCTGTCCGGATCAATATAAATGCCATCTTTTGAAACAATAAAGCTTAGGAGCTTGCCTTGATCAAGAGCGAAAAAGGATTTTTTAGGGTTAAGAGAAATACCATATTTTTTACAGCGTTGAAATATTTGATTTAAATCATGCAAGTGATTGGATCTCTCTTTAGAAAATACAGTAATATCATCTAAGTAGATGACCACTGTTTTGTTAATTAACCCTTTGAAAGCGATATCCATTGCTCTTTGAAAAGTGGCTCCTGCATTAATAAGTCCGAAAGGCATTTTATGATATGCATACGTTCCCCATTTTGTTCTGAATGTGGTTTTGAGTCGGTCATCAGGATGGACCAAAATTTGATTATATCCTGAAAAACCGTCCAAAAAGGACATTAATTTTGAGCCTGCCACTGATTGGAGTATCTGCTCCATAGTGGGTAATGGGAACTTATCTTTTAAACTCGCCTTATTTAAATTTCTGAAATCAATACAAATCCTTATGTCGCCATTTTTCTTTCTGACTGGTACCATATTGGAGACCCAGTTTGAGTGTCGGACGGGAAAAATAATCTTAGCTTTCAAGAGTTTATTGAGTTCCGATTTTATTTGACCCTCTAAGTTTGGATGTATTTTTCTCAACTTTTGTTGAACTGGTTTCTGTTCAGGAAGCATCGGAATAGTGTGCTAGATAATGGATGTATCATATGTTTTTAGATCGTCATATTTCCAAGAAAAAACATGTTTATTTTTGCGTAACAGTCTAATGAATGCTTCCTTTTCCTCCATGGAAAGTCCTAATCCTAAATTAATGTTTTGAGGAGTTTGTTCAGTGGCAAGGTTTATCAAATCAAACCTTAAGGTAGAGCTCTGGAGCTTTGTATTGGACACAGGTTTAAACTTGTCTTTAATATCGTAAAGATCCTCAAGCTTCACCACAGGCTTTGGGATTGAGTTTTCTTCATGTTTATCTTGCATTTGAATATCGTGTTCATCTTCCTCAATGATTTGATTATCATAGGATTTTTTGGAGGTTAAAAACTGTAAAATGTCTTCATCGTGGTTGAATACTCTCCAATTAGTTACATTGTTAGGAATGGATGGCCTAAAAAGCAATTCTATGAAAATCTATCTGGGCTATAGTATTCGGAAGGGAGGAGCTTGGAAGCAACATTGGCTAGCAAGTCGGCTGCCGAATTTTGAGACCTGGGAATGGAAGAAATATTGAATGCTAAAAAGTGGGAGGTGAGCTCTTGTACTAGCGATTGATAATGTTTGAGATGGTTCGAAAGGCAATGAATTGTATTCCTTACTTGTTTAACAATAATCTCAGAATCTCCAAACACTTTCAAGTATTGGACTTTGAGGCCAATCGCTTTATATAATCCTTGGACTAATGCTTCATACTCAGCTGTGTTATTGGTACATTCAAACTCTAGCCTGCAGGACAGCATTGTTTTTTCTCCTTGTGGGCTAACCAAAATACATTCTGCTCCTGATCCTTCACTAGACTTGGATCCATCAAAATATAAAGACCAAAATAAAGAATTATCTACAATCTTACTTACAAAATTCTCAGTAACATCAACACATTTAGACCTGTCAGTCTGCGAAAAGTTTTCAATTTGTGATGTGAAATTGTTTACCGAGAAAGGAGATGGCTGGGCAATATAATTGCCGAAAAATGACTCAGAAGAATAATTTCCTAAGATATTGTTGTTGAACGCAATTGGCTGATTTTCTTGTTCAAATTCTATAATAGTGTGGGTCATATGTTTCTCCCGATCGATCTTTATTTGGTTGGGCTTACCCTTATAGGGGAGCCACATGTGGGACCAATCGGTGGAAATATACCCATGGAGCTTTTCTGACCAATCCCTGCTTAAAATCAACCCATAGAACTCAGGTATATCGGCGACTAGGATATAAATCCTTTGGACTATTCGTGGATCCGCCGATAATCTGATTGTAACAGAGTTTATTTCCCCTAAAACTTGAACTTTAGTTCTATCTAACTGCAAAATGTGAATTGAAGATTTCTGGGGTTCTATGTTCAGTTTTGAACAAACTGAAGCAGGAATTATATTAGATGATGCCCCAGAGTCAATTAAGCAGTTATGTAGATTTTGATTGTAAATTTCATATGTTAAGAGGAAAGGAGGAGAATGGGAATTTGATCTATCTCCAATCATAATTGTATCAGTTGCCTCAACTCTACCAGAAGGTGGTTGTCATGAATCGCTTGCAGCTTTAGTACTGGGAAGAGGTGAAGAAGGAACTGCATTAAGTTCTTTGAGAAGTAATTTTTGTTGATGCTTCAATTTACTAAGTTCAAACATGGTGATGTTTGCCTTAGTTTTCTTCATGTCATCACCAATATTATAGTCCATCGAATCAGATACTACCAATGTCTTAGATGACGAAGGTATATTGGAGGATGACGGCTGATTCTGAGATACTGTTGCAGCTGGCTTCCTTGTGGGTACCTTTTCCTTTGTAGTATTGGTACGAGCACTCCTTTTCTTTGAATTGGCTTGAACAGGCTCAGGAGTAGCTTTACTCCTTGTAGTCACAGGAAAGGCTTCTTGCTCAGCGTCAGTATCGGAATTAGGGAGTATAAAGTCCCACATCCCGTGGAATTCAACGACTTCCTCTTCTTCTAATTCTTCGGATGGTGTCATTGTTTCTTCTTCTTCCTCTTCCTCAGGATCCGAATCTGCATAAGATATGACATTTGGAGGCTTGGACTCAGGTTTTATGAAATTCCTATAAGGTTTCTTTGTTGAGGACTCTGCTACTTGTTTCTTAATCTCAACCATTTTGTTTGACATGGTTTTAAGGACTTTTTGAAGGCCCTCCATGTCGTATGGATCCTTAGTGATCTTTTTCTTTGAATCATCCTT
This sequence comes from Pinus taeda, assembly GCA_000404065.3. Taxonomy (NCBI): domain Eukaryota; kingdom Viridiplantae; phylum Streptophyta; class Pinopsida; order Pinales; family Pinaceae; genus Pinus; species Pinus taeda. The sequence goes on along the minus strand of APFE030716423.1, from coordinate 89,627 downwards.
AAAGGACACTTTTTTGGATTTTCGTTCCTCTAGAGTAGTTTTTGTTTCCAAGGCGATTACACTCTTTTCGACAGCAAGGGCTTCTTTCATGTTTTCGGCCAATGTAGGCTATTTAGCCCTATCCACAAAAATGGCTATGTTTGAGGGTAAGGCTGTAATATACCACTCGCTTCTAACTTGTTCGCTTGGCTTATCATCGGTAGGGATTTTTTTCAAGAGTTTGTTAAATCGGGAGTTAAACTCCTTAATGGGTTCTCTTGACTCGATCCTTAGATTGGAAAGGTCATGGACGAGTGTAGCCAAGGATCTATCATCACTGTATTTGGTAAGAAACTGTTCCTGAAAGATATTCCAACTGGTGATGGATCCAGCAGGTAAGGAAAAATACCAGGATCTTGCTGATCCTTGTAATGTATAAGGGAATAATCTAACTACAACATCTTCTTCTATTACTCCCTTCAAATTGACTGACAACATAAAATTATTTATGTGTTCTTCTGCTGACGTTCCAGCATCTGGATTGAACTTTGGCAACCATTTCTCAGGGTAACCGGGTAATGGATGTAAAGGCGTAGGCATGGTGACTGCACCAGGACTTCTCCATGGTCTTTGAGCCATTTTAGGAGTACCAACGATTGTCTGTGGTGTTCTAGGTGCTTGAGGAGGAGGTGGAAATGAAGACTGAAAGGATTGTGATGTTGGAGGTGAAGTCCCTTGGTGAACAACAATATGTAATGGTGAAGTGGGTGTTTGACTTCGCACAGGTGATGATGAAATGGAAGATGATGGAGAAAAGGTTTCACTACCAGAACCTTCAGCGCTCTTTTTAATCTTTTTCCTTTTGGGCAAAGGAAAATCAGGTGGTTCAATACCTAGTTTTTCGCTTTCAAGTCTGGTAAGGTGAGGAGGTAAGTGTAATTGCGAAGTCTTACTGCCTTGTGATACTTCAGATCTAGGAGGTGAAATCAAGAAGCCTTGAAGTTTCTGGATGATAGATTGAACTTCAGGGGACTCCGGACTTAAGTGTTCTGAAGTATGATGAAGTTGAGCAGTAGTGGTTGATTCTTCCTTGTCTCGTTTGGATACTGATGATTCAGGGTGCAAACGAGAGGTCCGAGGAGAGGCGGAGGGTGAGTTACTCTTTGAATGGTCTGTAGGTTTTGGCTTACTTGCCATTCATAGCAGATGGCCCTCCTTCTAGCGCCAGAAATGTTGATGCCTCGAAAATCGCTGCAACAACATTGGGGGATAACCACCCAGTCCGGACCTTAATACAACTCATTTTCCATTTGGGATGGTGACTGCGACTGGATATAATGGTACCAGTTTCCCAATAATGAATAAAAGGGGTGGATGAGTGATGGGTTGTCTGTTCTAATGATAGGCGAATAACTTAATCTATCAACAAAATAAGAGAACTAATACTAATCCCGAAAACCATTATTCTTTGTAAATGCAACGTTTAATGATCTTTGTCTATTGACAGGCATGTAGATGACTCTGTAAAATAAACATCGATATTCATTCATTCAAAGATTACTTCATCTAAATAGTTAAACAAAGTGATTAACACAATATTACTGCATTTACCATTTATATCATCGATACATACATGATTGGAAGAAAAGCATACTATAAACAGCCAATAGTGGAATGCATAAAGGATGCAATTAAAACACATATATATATGCGATAATAGCAAAAGTGATCAAATGACAATTCATATAACAAGAATGAATCCAGACATAGATAATAGTACCATATGAGCTGCTAATCAATCCCAATATCAATCGCTATTTGAAATTCTTCCTTCAACGCAGAAATGCTTTCAAACAAAGACAGTAGTGCACATTTGTATAAAAGCTTCCTTATCAAAATCGGAATGATTGGTCCAGTTTCATAAAAGAATATCCCTGAAGTACAATAGTGCAACTTCAGGGTTTAAGTCATATACAAAACTTTACGACCCTTTCTAAATGCATGAAAGGGTCTATAAATACTACTAAAACTAAAAAAATCTATGAAAACAAAATCCTACTTAATTGGCATCAATTAATAATATCTATCTTCTTGGGAGCGATCTGGCAGTCGGCGATGTGAATCATGACTCAGGCTGTTTGCCTTTAAACCTGAGCTGGCTTATCGCAAGCATTGGCTCCACTTCGGGTGGTCTGTTGAGGCGCAAGCTGAGTTGGGCAGCGAAGGTGGCATCCTGAATATCGGGTATGATATACCTGATCGCATCTGTGAGGCATTTGAGGGCGGCTCTCTGGCTGTGCGGCTTCACTAAAAAGAACCAATAGGCATCCCATGTCAAGCTGTTAATTCCCACAATTAACCTTCCATTTTTCTCCAGCTCTGGGTAACATGACTGCTCCAATATCTTTGTTGTTGTTAATTGGCCTGGAGTACATTGAGAAATCATGTTAGACAAGTAAAGAGTATTATTAACCAATTCAACCAAATTACTAGTGGTTGTCTTGCATCTTAAAATCGCTCTTTCTGCCTTCATTAATTGAGATTGCCATTCTGTAAATAATATTTCTTCGTGCGATTCTAGAATCCTTGGTAGGTTAGCTGCCTGTCCCTGATCGGAATCTTGCCATTCCAGAAAATTTGTCAATGTTTCTTCAGCTTGATCCAAATCTGTCCTTGCCTTTTCTATTTTTTCACTTAGGGATGCCGCTAAGTCGCATAATGGTTCTACCTGGGTGATTTGGTGACACAAGAGCTTCATCTTATTTATCAATCCTTTGTTTAATTGAAATGCCTCTACTTTAAACTCATCTACCTGCGGGAGCTTTTTTGTTTGCTCAAGTTGAGCTGATAATTGAGCGATCTGCTCATCTTTGGATTTTAGCATTTGTTCATTTGATGCTTTTAGTTGCGTCAATGCCTCCGATAGCTCCTTTTGCTTTTGGACTGCACTGTTGTCAATCCTCTGTTTTTCTTCCTGCAATTGTTTAGTCAGTTGATTGTTTATTTGTTGTTGTACTAGCAATTGTTGTTCTACCTGCTCTGCCTTTTGCTGCGCTTCCGATAATTGTGCCTGTAGCGAAAAGATATCCTGATCTTTTGTCTTCAATAAACTGCTCACCTCTGATGCTTTATTTATTTTCGCCGCTGAATAAGCTCCAGCATATTGCGATAGCTTTGTCAAGTCATCAGAGGGGTCAAATTCCTCTTTCCATAGCACATTGCCCGTTACTATTTGTTCTGGGAATAAAGAAGGTTGATCAGTCCTTCTCCTCTTCCTATGTCGTTTCACTACAGCTTTATGCCTTGGGCTATAGAAGACGTCCAAGGGAGGAATCTCTTCAATCTGCAAAATGACTTCGCTGGAAGGATCCTTTGGAATTATTTCCACTTCTTTTGATTTGGGTGGGTCGTTGGTTTCACCTGAAACCTGCTTCGAAGTTGCCTCTTGTGTATTGACTTCTTTTGAAGTCTCTTCAACTTTAGAGCATTCCAGATTGCTGAAAATCGAATTAAATTGCTGCCATTCCTGGAGCAATTTCGGATCAATCTGTGTATCTTCATTTGTATTTAAACTGCTTTGTTCTTGCCCTTTCGCCTGGGTCTCTTCTTGTCTTTTCTCATGCAATTCCCCCTATTTCTTTGATGTAATAGGAGGTTCTTTATCAAGTCGCTGCTCAGGCTCGCTTGATTCTGTTGTTGGAGTCGTCGCTAACAGGTCTAGAGGCAGAGTTTGCAACCTCTACTCTCTAAGTCTGTTGAATTCGACTAGCGCCTCATCATTGTATTCAAGTATGGCGAGCGATTTAACTTGATACATTGATTCAGCCGATGAGAACAAGTCCTCAAATATGTCTTCTTTATGCTCGAACTTGGTCAATTTGGCCTGTTCGAGTGCATTATAGGCAACTTTGTTTGGATCAAATCGCCTGGTCGGTAGAGTTGCCAGGGTTAATGAATTTATTTTCTCAGCTTCTTTCTCTACATGTTTGAAATCATGCAGAGTGTAGATACCAATTCTCAAAGGAAAAGAGGGCCAGACGTGCTTCTTAGCTTTCTTCAGAGTTTGTGTAACTCTCTCGGCGATGATCTGGTAGGCTATTTCCCTGGCCAGTAGTTTATCAGGGATGTATAGAGGAAGAACATGTGGTTTGGCTTGACTTCCAAAAACTCTGATATAAGTGAACTTTTCCTCCCCGAACCAACTTCCTATGGATGTTAGATCAATCCCTGCTCGGTAGGAAATCTTAGGGGGAGGTTTATTGAAAATAGAATGATGAATGGGCAACATGAAGCCATTGCAGATTTGATACAAATGGTGTTTGTAGTTGGTCTTCCGCAACTTTTGATGGTATATATGAACGGGTGCAGGATCTTGCGACGTCCACCTCCATCCGAGCACAGGAACTTCAGAATTAAAACACAGGACATCTAATATATATGCACTGTAGTAAAATGGGAGAATGAACCTTTCAGTGACGTGAGAGTTGAATCTAAACTCAAGAATTGCGGATGCTAACTTATCGGACAGTATATCTTCCCAATCCATTATTTCACAACTACATGCCGCCTCCATTAAGGGGACCATTTCTATGGTAAAATTGGCGGAATCATGTAATCCCCACAACCTGCACATCATTATCCTAACATAGCAATAAGGAGAGCATAGAGAATCGACCGAGTACTTACCCAAAGATTCGTGCTTGTGCTTTGCTGGATTTTGTCTCCAACCTCGAATGGGTTCAGATTCAGTCTCATTCTCAGCTCGGAATTTCTCCAGGAATGTCGTGTTATATTTCATTTCTGCCACCGGTAAATGATACATTTACCTTAAATCCTTGGCTCGAAAGGAACCGAAAATTCTCCCATCTGTGGTGCTGAAAGTTCTGTCGGTAATTGGGATTTCCTGAATCGCCCATCTAACCACATCTGTATATGGGAGGATTTGCTCCCGAGCCGCTATTCGATGAAGAAAAGAGTTGGCTAAGTCACTTAGATTAGCCTCGGATTTACTAGTGCTGTCAGCTGAGACTTGTATTGTTGTCACCCTTGGCTCTTCAGCTTCTATCAGATTATAGGTGCCTTGCCAAGTAGCTCTGACAAGTCCTAGGCATGTAGTGTCTGATATTAGCCCTTTCTTTTTAGTGCTTGGATCAACAACAGGTTGCCCTGTGGCCGACGAAGCGGAAGCCATTGTAGTCTTCTTGGAATTCTTCCCCATTCTGCTTGAATCTATTACCTCGGAAGAATTCTGCACAGAAATGACAATGAACGAAACACAGAAAATGATAGCACATATCAAATATGGCTGAGATATATATCAATGAATGCATGGCGAACGATTGAATTAAGGTGGCCTCGAATAAAATCTGTAAAAAGATCTCAGGCTTACTATTTCATTAAATGGCCTTAAGACCTGTTAATCCCATCAATGCTCGTTAATTCGATTAATGGCCGAATGATTTATTTGAAGCGTGCCTTGGGTGTTTTGGCGGTTGAGTGCGGATGAATGGCTCTTCGAAAGATAAGGCCTTAAATACGAATAAATCGTATTAAACACGCTTTAAGACTTATTTTGAAATTTGCGCTTTCTGGCTTTATCGCAATCGGGCGTCGGGGGAAATCATAAATCGTTATATTGGTTCCATTTGGAATCCCCGATCACCGATAGCAATATCGCATCGCGTCAGGAGTAGCGAGAGGGGCAATTTTAAAGGCATGCATAGTTGATTGCCGATCGCCAATGGCGATATCGCATCGCATCGGAGCACAAAAGGAGTTTTAATTACGCCAATTCATTATCGTCGATACCCGATAGTGATATCGCATCGCATCGGAGCAAAAGGGGGCTTTAATTGTGCCAATTCATTTATCGCTGATACCCGATAGCGATTTCGCATTGGAGAAAACCAATGGATCCTTAAGTTGTGTTCCCTTTGTCATTGCGATATGTGGTCTTGCGATCGCTTTATCGCAATGACAAAAGATTAATCATTTATGTTAAGGCTTTTGATTGGTTTATTCGAAAATGTTTTTTGGTAATGCTTTATTTTATTTTTTCGGACCTTTTTGAATAAAACTAAATTGATACTAATTAAAACCAAAATTAAAAAAGGGACCCATTTCATATTATGGTTTTGGGATAATAATGATATGAAATGGGGGGTTGTTGTAGGGCACAACAGTTTCCAATATTGAACAAAAATTTAAACAAAAGAAGCATGACTTTGGATCTGCGAATTAGAAGCATGGAAAGAGTGCCCCTAGACTGCAGAACAAAGAATAGAGCCAAGGTAGAATGATCCAATACAACCCATCAAAGCCATAAGCAAATAATGGCACCATGAAGATGAAGAAGGAAACAAGAAAGTGGTGTGAGTTCCACAAGAGACCCACTCACAACACAAATGAGTGTCGTGCCAAGCAGTCATTGGTGGTCGAGTGAAAGCTTCAGAGTCTGATGCATGTTCTAATTCTGAGACAAAACTTGAAAAGGGGAACAATAAGGGGAAGAATATTATTTACGTAGAAAATAGTTCCACCATTTCCACCACCAAGATCTAGAAAATTGAGCCCGAAGATCCAAAGGAGGGGGAGCATCTCTTCCACTCACAGATGTGGGTGATGGGTTCTTCACTACAGTTCACTGTCAACAACGAGAGCCAAAATAACCTCATTCCAACATAAGTTGTGAAGCGGTTGGGCTTACTAACCATACCACACCCACAACCATACACTATCAGGTGGCTTCACCAAGGAAGAGATCTCCATGTCAACCAAAAATGTCACCTTCCCTACAACATCAATCCCTTTACGAATGAGGTATTCTGTGATGTTGCTCCTCTTGAAGTTTTTGATGTATTATTAGGTAAACCATACTTGTGGAAGTGTCATGTTGTGTATGAGTCTAGACCTCACAATGTTATTATTACTTTGGGAAATAAGTCATACACGATACTAGAGGTAGCCTCTCCTACCGCCATCTCTTTGGTCTCTGCTAAGAAAAGCAGTAAGATCATCTCTCAAACCAGGAAATTTGTTTTCTTTTTTATTCATTCTCAAAGTAAGGGGAAGATTGTTGCCACATCCATGGACCCCGGGAAAGGTTCCTCCATGTATCAGAAGCAGGTGGATAAGGTCATGGAAGAATAGAGGGACATCTTCTCCTCACCCAAAAGGGTGCCCATACACTATTAGGTCAAGAATTCGATCGATCTAACCCCTGGAGCACCTCTACCCAATGGGACGATATACCACCTCTCCATTATGTAAAATGAAGAGATAAAGCAACAAATTCAGGAGCTACTATAGAAAGGGCATATCCAACCAAGTTCCTCACCTTATGGGAGCCTGATTGTACTTGTATAGAAGAAGGATGGGACCTAGAGGCTTTGCATTGATTATCGGGCACTGAACAGAATCATTGTTAGGAATAGGTACCCAATCCAGCGGATTGATGACCTTCTTGACCAATTTAAGGGGGCCAATTATTTCATAAAGATTGATCTGAAGTTTGGCTATCACCAGGTTCTAATAGAGCCCACATATGTATGGAAGACTGCCTTCAAATCTAAGGAGGGAATTTTTGAATGGTTGTTCATGCCTTTCAAGTTGAAAAATTTCCCTGTAACTTTTATGAGGCTGATTGATGAAATCTTTTAGACCTTAACCAACTCGTTCATGGTTGTATATCTCGACGAAATTATTATATTCAACAAGAGTTTAGAAGATCACTTGAAACACATTCAACAGGTCCTTTAAACCTTACAACAACCCAAACTATGTGCCAATATGGAGAAATGCACCTTTGACATGAGCTAGGTCCAATATCTAAGATACATAATAGATGAGTAAGGTGTGCATGTGGATTCGACTAAGATCCAAATCATTTAGGATTGGCCAGCCTTGACCACTCTAACAGAGCTTCGTAGCTTTTTGGACCTTACTAATTTTTATTGGAGGATTGTGTTGGGATTCTCCCATATCATTTGACCTTTAAGTCAATTTACCAAGTGTAGAGCGAAAGAAAATTTTTCCTGATCCAAGTCCCTACAAAAGGCATTCTTTGAGCTAAAGAACTGCCTCTACTCTACACTTATACTCAGATTTCCAAAATTGCTACAACCATTTGAAATCAAGACAAGCACCTATGACTATGTTATTAGTACAGTTCTCACCCAACAAGGGCATACATTGGCCTATCATAGTGAGATAAATTTTGATACAATTTAGAAGTACCCCTCTTATGATAAAGAGATGTATTCTATCATGAAGCCTTGCTGGCAATGGAAACTTTGCATTTTTGTGAAGGAGACGATCATCCACACAGACCATTGAAGAGGTCATTTTATATAGACGCAAGTGAAGTTGCAGAATGATCACCATCAAAAGTGGTCTACATATTTGCAACAACTCCACTTGAACATTAAGTAAAAGAATGAAAACACTAGTCATGTTGTAGATTGCCTCAGTCGGCCCTCAGTTGCAAAACTAACTACTGTTCTCAACTCTTATTGTCACGAGACCTGTGGATGGTCGCAACTATACAAGAATGATCCAAAATTCACCATCACTTACCATATGCTAGTGGATGGCAAGAAATTTCCATATTTCCACCTTCAAGATGTATTATTATGCTACCTAGGCCACCTTTGTGTTCCTTCAAGCAAGTGTGCCAAATTGATTTGGGAGCTGCACTACAATTGGGTCACATGACACTTCAGTGTGGAGAAAAACTATGACAATACATTGGAAAATATATCAGATCTTGCACTACCTGTGCATCGCCAAGCTAATCATCAAGAATCAAGGTTTGTACACTCCTCTACATACTCCTAGCTAGTCATGGGAATCCATCTCCATGGACTATCTATCGAGCTTCCCTTCTACCAAGCATGGTAATGACTATGCATTTATGGTCAAGGACAAATTTTCTAAGATAGTTATATTGTCGACTTGCAAGAAGAGTATCATAGCAGAGGACACTGCCAAACTCTTCTTTGAACAAGTATGGGTACATTTTAGAATCCCATAGACCATTATATCATATTAGGATAGCGGGTTCCTGAGCATATTTTGGTCGATCCTCTAGACATTATTGGACACTAAACTCACAAATTCAACTGCCTTCCATCCACAGATTAATTACGAGACAAAGGTCGTCAACAGGATGATAGTACACATACTACGCATGTATAACTCCAAGCATCCACGAACTTGGGATGAGAGCCTCCTTACGTGCAACAAAATTATAAAAAATCTCTCTATAGTTTGATTATCCACAGTCCTTTTCAAGTGGGTATGGGTTTTCAACCATTGTGTCTGATTAATGTTGCCATGCCTCATGTAAATACACAAACATAATCCACACATGTGCAGTCTAAGGTTGATAAATCAACCCAGTTAATTGAACGCATCCAACACATCCACCAGTAGGTGCATGACATCTTGGATAAGTCCAATGATAAGTACAAGAAGCGGCATGATCAGCATCAGGTGCCACACAAGTTTTAGGTGGGTGACAAAGTTCGGTTGCATTTGCAGAAAGAAGGCCTTAGCAGAGCCCATCGAAATCTCAAACCACTTCGATATGGGCCTTACACCATCACCAAGGCTATGGAGACAATTGTTTTTAGCTTGACATTCACCCATTCCTTGGCCTGCACCCAGTGTTTAATGTGGAGCCCCTTTAACCATACTTTCCACCATTATTAGACACATCAGACATTGCGGAGCAACTCACACAAACAGAGCTAAAATTAGACTGCATTGAACATGCCACAATTGACTAGATCATGGACACGTAGATAAATAACACTCACCAACAAAAGATCCAACTATATCGGGTTGTCAAATTTGGCTAACTCCTGCACCAAGGCAAGTGGCTCACCAAGGACCAAGTTCAACTGAAGTTTCCCCATCTCATGGAGGCACTCAATGCAATGGGGACCATTGCTTGCTAAGGGGGAATGATTAATCCAGGTGGATATTGATGATCACCCACATATTCTACTTGGACACCCATCATTGTTTATTTCAGTTTCCTTAATTGTAGCACAATTTACTATTTTTGGCAGTTTTTCAGGTCCTGAACTTCCAGTGTTGTTTTGAGGCCCTAAATGATGTTTTTTTATGAAAATGGGGAAAAACATAGTTTGCAATAGGGTTTTACAGTTGAAATTTGTATTCCTTAGATAAATATTTCTAACGAGGTATCTTACACATAAAAGGAAGATTGTATGCCAAATTTACGGCCCCGGGAAGTTGATGTACCAATTTACCCCAACAAGGCCGACAAACTTTTGGTGCTTCATCTCCTAGGGTTATTTTTTTAGATGTTTATGGTTTTAAATTGTTTATAAATAATAAATAGGCCTTCAAGACTCATTTTAACATAGTTTGGAAGGCATGTAGTCACCACATCTCTTCTCATAAATAAGCTACCATCACTTGAGCTAGTTTATTTTCATTATGCATGTTAACAATTTTCTATACTTTGTTGTTAATGAATTGAAGTTTTGTTTTCACTATATCTTTGCATTTCTGCTTATATATGTATTTCATTTCATTCCTTCATAAATATGGATCACTTTCACCCACCAAAAATGGGTATCCTTATAAGAAAAAATGTTTTCTTCCATCTTGGATAACTAGCTAACTAGTAGCCTACACATTGCTCATTAATGATAGTATGCCAATTCCTCCTCAACTTGCACAAGTCATTCACTTCTCACCATCTCACATTTCTTGTGAAGGAAGGTAGGCTACCACTCAGGTGGTACCTTAACCATTTCACAATCAAGTGCTTTTACTTAATGTTTAGGAATTTTAACATGGATAGAGTGATCTAGATGATTGAATGATCTCGACCGTAAAAATTTTCTCTCACCTTTCCATGGGTATTATTTTTTAACCTTAGTCTAGTGGAACCTCCTCTAAAGCCTTAGGTTTATAAGAGGGTCACTACTAGGAAAACTTATATTTAAGTAGTGTCTGCAAAACCATTCCATACTTAACATATTTCGTCTTTCCCTTGATACCACATATGTTAGGGTCCAACCCTAACCCCCTTATTTATTTAATAAGGTCGAGTCATAGTTATAGTTAGTTAAAGAGTCAATAAAGCCCATATTAATAATTGTAAGTAGTTGACCCGCATTTAAAGAAGGGACCACATTAATTTGCAAATGGGCCATGGTATTAGATAGATGGTATTAATAAGAACCATGGTACTGACCCGTGGTATTGCATGTATGAATCCTATATAAAGGATAGAGACTCCCCTTTGTAGGTTTTAACCCTGTACAAAAATTACTTGCATACGAATTCTAAATCACAGGAAAAATAAAAATGCGAGAGCATAACACATAAAACACATATACACAGAGATTTCCCAGTGGATCCCAAAACCGAGACTACCAGCTTGATTTTTCATTATGTTCCTTTCAATGTTACGATACATATTTATACATGCCGAAGCATCCAATACATGGACTGCAAACCATAGTGTCCAAAACCATGGACCGAAAACCATTGCGTCCAAAAAACATGTGCGAAAATCATGCACAAAACCATATGTGGGTCCGCCCAACCTAACATAGGGTCCAAAAAAAAATTTCCCAGGGCGCTGCCCCAGACCCCGTAGAGGGGGGCTACCCGCCCCCCTCAAACCCCCCTGTGACCCCCCCACTGCGCAACCGGCACAACAAAGGGGGGGCTCCACCCCCACTCTAACCCCCCGATTCACTACGTAGGTTAGTCGTGGAAAGAATATAACACAACCCAACACAATGTGGACTTCTTCAAAGCTTGCTGGAAAACAGTCAAACAAGATATCCTTGATGTTGTGGAAGACTAGAAGATCCAAAATGGTTTTGAAAGCTCTTGATGCCTCTTTCATAGCTTTGATTCCAAAGCAGGAAAAATCTATGACACCAAATAGATTCAGACCCATAGCCTTATGTAATGTGGTGTACAAAATTATTTCCAAAGTGATCGCTAACAGACTCAAGCCTCTTCTTCCTCCTCTCGTCTCACAGGAGCAAATTGGATTTGTGGAAGGAAGACATATTCTTAACAATATCATACAATCTCACGAGGTGGTACACTCTCTTAAGAGAAATAAGCAAGCTGGTATGATCATGCAGTTTGACCTAGCGAAAGCTTCTGCTAAGTAAGTTGGTCTTACATCAGGGTAGTGCTAAGAGCTTATGGCTTCAACCACAACTAGATAAGATGGGTTATGGCCCTTGTATCCACGGCCAGCTTCTCCATTCTGCTTAACGGCTCTCCCTCTAGAACCTTTATGCCTTCTAGGGGTCTCAGACAAGGGGATACGCTCCTCCCCTTTCTCTTTGTTCTCATGATGGAAGGGCTAGGCAGAGCGATCAAAATGGAAAATTCTAAAGGAAGAATCCAGGGTCTGAAACTTACCCCAGATGGTGCTGCTTCTACTCATCAACAATTTGTCAATGACACAATGCTACAGGGCATTCCTACAGTCAAGGAAGCCAGAGCTTTCAAAGAAATCCTGAACAACTTTGCATTGGTCGCTGGTACAGAGGTAAGCCTTGACAAATCAAAGGTGTTATTTTTTAACACTGACATTGCTATTCAGAGGAACCTCACCAAAATTCTTGGGTTTCAAAGCGATTAGTTACCTTCCAAGTACCTTGGAATGCATCTTACTAACAAACCTCTGAGCAAGGGAGTGTGGGAGCTGGTAACTAATAAACTTTGGGACAAAGTCAGGAAATGGACCTGCAGGTCTTTGAATTTTGTGGGGCGTCTTTGTGCTTACAAAGGTTGTCCTGTGGGCTATACCCATTTTCATGTTTTCAACTCTTCCTGCTCCTAAAGGAGTTATGCAACAAATCAAGAGTATTCAACGAGATATTCTTTGGGGCAAAGGGGAAGAGAAAAAGAAGTGGCCTTTGGTAGCTTGGGACAAGCTCTGTAAACCTAAGGCCCATGGTGGTTCGGGGCTTCATGACCCTGAAATCCTCAGCAGAGTTTTAGGAGCCAAACTTTGGTGGAGGTGCCTCAAGGAATCAGCCACCACTTGGGCCAAGCTTTGTAAGCAAAAATATGAAAATAATTGGAAGGAGATGGATCATATCCGAATGTCAAGGCTCATCAAGGGCTCCCACATTTGGAACCTAGCTTGGGAGAATAGAGCCATTGTCCAGAAGCATAGTTTCTGGGAGATCTGAGCTGGGAATCTTGCACGGTTTTGGGAGGATAACTGGTAGCAGGAACCAAATTTGTTTAGGGCAGAATTAACCGCCTTCAAAAATGACCCTGACAAAAAAGTTTTACTTATGGTAAGTTACTCCTGGGATCAAGTAAGAGAGAATGGTAAATGGAGAATGTGGAAGGATCTTGGTTATAGTGAAGAGAGTCCTTTGAAGGCCCAGGTGGATTCTCTTGCTCTTGACCTAGATCAGAGGAATCTTTCGATGTCATCTTCATCTGACCAATTGAGATGGGGTCAAAACAATGAAGGCACCTTTAAACTCAAAGAAGCTAAACGGATGGCCCTAGGTTTTAATTATCCAAACCTTGATCAAGTTTGGAATGACCTTTGGCAGAACTCACAATGGATGAAAATCAAGTTGTTTATGTGGTTGGTTTACCAAAAGAAAATTCTCACATGGGAGAATCTTCTAAAAAGGGGCTTTGTTGGCCCATCCAAATGCCATCTATGTGGCTTACAGGAGGAGACCATGGAACATTTACTAAACCTTTGCCCCTTCACCTCTACCTTGTGGGATTGGGCAGCCTCAGTCTTCAGGGAAACTGACGGGGATAGACTCAACATCACCAACACTTTGAAGAATTGGAGGAAAGACTTCTCAGGTAATGAAATCCTTAACAACGCTTAGAATCTAGTTCCAGGCTTTATTATCTGGGATGTCTGGATAGAGCGCAGTGGCAGGATTTTCAAGAACAAAACAGGGTCGACCTAGAACATCATTGTCCAAATTTTACGACAATGAAAAGATATTGTAAGAGCCCTTATGTGGAAAATTCTTGAGAACCCTCCTTCGCCCTAGGATGCTTACATACTGCTACAGTTGGGTCTCCATTCTCTAGTTCCCTTAGGCACTATCAAGGGTGTGAGAAAAACAACTGCTGGTAAAGATATCTGGCAGCCTCCTCCTCATGGTTTTTTGAAAATAAATATAGACGAGGCCTCTAAAGGCAACCCAGGGATGGTTGGATTTGGTGGTGTCATAAGAGATGAGCAGGGGCGCATAAAGGATATCTTTCACAGTCATTTGGGGACTGCCACTAATAACATGGCAGAGCTCATGGCCTTCGAGCAGTGCCTGGAAATCTTGATGGAGTCAAATTTACACAATGCCATCATTGAAGTTGACTCTGAATTGGTCATTAATGTGGCCAAGAAAATGTGTAATGGAATGACACATGGAAAAGTGTCGAAACATTGGAGGCTCTCACAGGTCTTTCAGCGTATTCATTCCCACTTGTGAACCCTGAGAACCGTCAACTTCGTTCATGTGCGAAGAAAAGCCAATATGTTAGTTGATCGTCCAGCGAATGAAGGAGTGCTATTTAAGGAAAGCTATATTCGGTACGATTGGGATTCTATACCCTCTAGTAAACTACATGATGATTGTCAACAACAGGCATCCAAAGACATGGCGTACTTCCAAACCATGAATAATGGGCAAGAGGAAGACTATCGGAAGTAGGAGAGATCAGAAGTCCTTGAGCCCAGTTGAAGTGTCGCAGTAAATCCTAACCGTCGATCCCACAATCAATGCTTACGTCATAGCTAACTACGGGAGATGAGTATTTGGTAAACATCGTGCTAGTTGAACGGCCACAGGCCATAGGTTTTGATGGCCTTTGTTATCAAATGGATATCAGGTTTTAAAATGGTCGTAGGTTAAGTCTAAGAGCAGACCCAAAGTTTTATAGACCAATGGTTTATAATCTATATATGCTCTGTGAAGTGGGTAAGTGTCGCGCAAGTTTTCGATGTGATATCATCGAGGACTGTCGGATCAAATGGGTTTTGATCGAATGGATATTGGGTTTTAAAATGGTCATAGGTTAAGTCTAAGAGCGGACCTGAAGTTTTATAGACCAATGGTTTATAATCTATATTGGCTTCGTGAAGCAGGTAGGTGTCATGCAAGTTTCCGATGCGATATCATTGAGGACCGTCGAATCATTTGGGTTTTGATTGAATGGATATCGGGTTTTAAAAATGGTCAGAGGTTAAGTCTAAAAGCGTACCTGAATTTTTATAGACCAATGGTTTATAATCTACATCGGATCCATGAAGCGGGAAGTGTCGTGCAAGTTTCTGATGTGATATCTTTGAGGACCGTCGGATCAATTAGGTTCTTATCGAATGGATGTCAGGTTTTAAAATGGTCGGAGGTTTTTGTGTGTAAGGTTTTGGGTTTTGTTGACCCTGTTGTTTGTTAATCATCAATGGGTCTGTCTTTTGTTGGTCTTTACACTTGTAAAGACGTGTACCATATGTAATCTTTTTTTCGGTTAACTGAAGGCTCCACTCTTACTTGACCAAAAAAAAATTAATGATATATAAATATAATATAATAATAAAAAAAATCTTAGCCTCAAATATTAATTTTTATTATTCTTTTAATAACTTTGGAAAAAAAAAAAACATTACAAAAAGCACAAGTTTGGAAAACCCTTAAAAATAGTCATCTTAGGAAGAAAAACAAGAAGAGGAATAAGACAACTTGAGAAATGGTTAAATAATCAACATTTAAAAAAAAAATGTGCATACTTTGGACACAAGAAAATTTAAAGTGTCAAAGATATGCGTTAAAAAAAAGATATTGATGTTTTTAAAAGTCTGCATGAAAATCACCACATTTTTAAAAAAATATTCATACTTAATATATCAAAAAATTTAAAGTGTCAAAAATAAGCCCAAAAAAGGGGTTGATATTGCATTAACACTTTTCAAATTGGCATGAAAATCACTAACATTTGAAAAAAATGCATATACTTCATACATAAAAATAAAAAAAAATAATAAATAAATAAATAAATGAATAAATAAATAAAATTAAAAATTAAAAATTAAAATTAAAAAATAAAAAAAATTAAAAAAAAAAAATTAAAAAAAAAATTTCTCAAAAATATGCTAAAAAAAAAAGAAGTATTATGAATCAACACTTTTGAAAATCAAATGAACTTTTTCTACCGCTAAAAGGTGAGAACGCGATTCAGTGCCTATTTGATTCGATCTAGTGTTTAAAGTGTTGAACTTTGTGATCATTATTTTATTTTCAAATTATATTATGAATAACCCTATGACAACACTAGATAATCATGAGGGAGAAACGCACAGAAATTCCTTGCGTGAACAGGTTACTGACATTTCACAAACTTATCCATCAGAAGTCATACAAGGCTACATGATTTCGTTGAAATATGGATGGGTGCATAGTTTGAAAAAATTGCTTCAAGTTATCAACCAGACATATTTCAAGAAAGCCTGGTAAATGAATTATTCACCTTTCTTTTTGCAGTTGAGCATATTATTGCTTATTACAAGTATGAAGCCTAGAAAAAGGAACCATGCAGCTGGTAAGCTTTTAACCTCACTACATTGGTTGTTTTATTTCTTTGAACAAATCTGCTTTTAAAAACATTAATGTATATACATTATTGTAAAAAAAAAAACTTCTTTGATTGTGTATATTAGGTTTAGCATGAATAAATATGAAATTCTTTGCATCTCAAAGAGTCCTTATATGATTATAACTAGGATGGAATGTGGGCCCATGAATCCTTAGTATACACCATATTAATGAGTTTGGAAAACCATCTTTAAAGACTTTGTTCATAAATGAAGGTTGTAGGGTAATTATTTTTTATAGGCTTAGACATCATCTTTCTATGTTTCAAATTCATATTAAGTATTTTCTTAACTATATCTTTATTGCATTGCTTATGCACAGATATCATGAAGGATTGCATCACTTAATGAGTTTTTAAACTATAAACACAAAGTTTGGCTTTCACAAAAACAAATAACATTGAAACTCTTTTTTTTTAGTTAGCTACAATTATATCCCATTCATGAGACCCTCCCTAATCACAATACTACCCTACAGACATGAACCTCTGTTTCCTTGGGTGGGGTATGTTGATATCTCTGGTATGGATATAGATGCCCACTGGGATCGGAAAAGGATTAGTGGCGCTAGATTAAAACTTAGTGCATAACCCTCCGACTCCTTTTGTTGAGGTAACTTCTGATGGAGTCTGTTGATATCTCAATTGGGCCTATGAATTCCTGTTGGAAGTGGAGCAAGGTCAGTGATATTGGACTAAGTCCAGTGGGTGACCCTCCCATCCTGTAAAAAGACACACATATATTCAAGTAAAAGTGTATATTTTCTAAAATAAATTGAAAGAAGGCCTCTAAACAAAGAGTAAACAAGAATTAATAAAGTCCCTTATCTCAGGATAGTGGATGGCTTCGTCGAGGCTATGGAGGCCCACTAAAAGTGAAGCAATGTTCGATTTTGGAAACTCATGTAATGGCATAGATAAGGGAAAAAAACCTTGATAACTAGACCCACAGTTTCATTTGAGCTTCAATTTGAAATGAAATCTCTCCTTGTGATCTTAAACTAGTACCATAACTTCTACAATATTTCAATCAGTAACTATAACAGTGCAATTATTTTCCTGTGGTTTTGGAATTCTTCTATGAAAATTGAAATATATATTGAAATATTGTCGTTATGCCCTGATATATGTCATAATTACCCTAATATAGTAAAAATAGGAACAAATGTCTTAGACACGAACAATGATTGAGCTCATTAACCTATATATAAGGATTCCATGTGGTTACCTCAGTTTCATTTTTGCTATTGGTTATTTTAAACATTAAGATACAAAGATTTTCACTATGTGCATAAGATAGGTTTCGCTTTACATTTTTTCTACATTCAAAGCTTTTTTTTCTCCTCCTAGTAAAAATCAAGGGTTTGTTTGTCTTATTCTCCTCATAACTATCAAAATGACACATATTATAGCATAAATAAAAAAGGGACAGTGTTAAAGCTTTATCCTATTTTAATTTTCAATGTGCTTGATTTCCACCAAGGTTTGATTATGTATTTGTGAATCTTATAATTCTGCATTAATCATTTGAAATTCTTTATATTTTGGCAGGAGACCCCAAATTTCCCACTAGATATCATCAGATAATTGAACTGTAGTCAACCCGACAAATAAAGATAACTTCAACTTGAAATTAGCAAGGAAGCTAACACCCTATGGCATGTAGACATCGGACGACCCACATTTGATTTTGGGCATCATTAATACCCACCTTGCGATTTGAAATGATCTAACGAAGAAAGAGAAAGTGATCAACGGTTGGTACTGGTTAACTCATATGGTGCATATGATGGTGAAGTTGATTATTGCAGAGAGATTATGATTTCACCTTCCACAGAGTTGGAAACAAGGTAAAAGATAAAGTGGGTGGATTAACCGGTAAGTTTTTAGCCTTATCACCGAGTATGAAATATCAATCTTTAACAGTGATGAAAATATTACTCCAGACATAATAGGAAAATTTATAGAACATTTACTATTAATACATTAACATTCGATGTTTATGGTGATATAATGATGTTTCTAGAATATATTTCATTCTTGGTTTAAATGACTCCATGCCTAATGGATAAGGCACTTGGTCTGCAGTTCTTGGTGCCTCACAGGGAGGCATCATCCCCAATAAGAGCCAGATGTTGTTCCCAAATTCCACCCTCCTAAAAAATTGGGCTTCTTTATCTATCACAAGAATTTTCCTATTTATGTCAACCTTATTTAAGGTCCTAGAATCATGTTTGACTCCTTATTGCTCACCCCTAATCATGCAAAAATCTGAATCAGTGAAATAGATCAAAATGAAATTTAAATGATGAGGAATGAAGTTAATGATAAAAGTGACATCATTTAAGGAATGTCACAATCCATAGAAGTGAATATGTATTACTTTTATTATGGTTTTAATTTTATTAATCACATACAATAATTTAATGTTAACATCACTAACTAATGCATATCACTAAATATATTGTGTATTCCTAACTAACACATGTAACTAAGCATAATTAAGAAATTATTACCATAAATAGTTGTCCACAAAAAGGAAAGAAAATATATATCAATATTATTTAAAATTTTGATTCCTGAATGATTAAGGGAGTTGTCTTCTTCAATATATATGCATATATATATTTGTAATATATATTATAAAACATACTTTACAAAAGGTTACCACAAGTAAATTATGATGTAAAACATGGAAGTATATATTTAAAATTCGACTTAAAGAATTAAAGAATTTCCCAACATATATTGAAATAATATACTTCAAAATTTAATAAAATCATTGTGTAAAGAGCTTATCAAATATTATTTGTACATGATTTTAAAGTTTTGAGGACCCGTTGGATAAGTGAAAAATGGAATTTAAAATCATTTTTATAAATTTCAATTAACAAAATAAAGCCTCTTAAAGCCTCCCTCTCTTTCTATTATTCGAATGCATTGTAAATCAATAGTGAAAATAAATTTGAAACCCAAGTATTTAAATGAAACAAACATGAAATTTCAAAAGATTATTATTGAAATTATTTAAAATGTAATTACCTTTACAACAAGTTTATTAAATCATATTCAAAATTTCAATGAAAATTTTATTAAATCATATTCAAAATTTCAATGAAAATTTAAATTTACTTATCTAGATGTATTCTAGAACTTATAACTTATGATTTTATTTAGAATTTCAAGAATTTATTGGGTTTACTGCGCAGGTGGGTAATGCAAGTTTAATTACTAAAACTCTTAAATATTCATGTAAGGACTTTATATTACGTAACAATATAAATGTTGCCCGGTCGAAGGAGAAGGTTTATACACCCTCCAACTCTCCACCCAATATCAAATGAAGATCGTTCATCACAAATCATACCAACGATTAGGATACATCATTTCAATAAAGACTCGCTAAAATACCTCTAGGTATCCACCTGATATAACACAAGAATTGTTGATTTAAAATAACACTAATCCCTAGGTTCATTATGCCTACACCTTGGCTAGGGATTTTAGGGCTTTTCACATCCGAAATTATTTATTCATCTTCGCAAAAAGGTTTATTCTGACTTTGTTCTAGCTGAACAATTTTTTTCAAACTATATTTACCTACATAAATACATGTGTGAAATGTATTCTAGATTTTAAGGCCTTCATTATAGTTAGAAGGCTTTACTGATAATTACTGTGAAATTTTGAACCAAAAAAAACAATTGAATAAGATTTAGGGTTTCGTTATATTTTATGGATTTACCACGTTTTACTGCAGAAGTGAAATCAAAGGAAATGATGTAAATGGCATTTACCTTTGAATTTTCCTCAACAATTTTGGAAGCAAAATTAGGAAATGGGTAACTAAAATGTCTCGGTTATGAGTTTTATTTATGTGTTTAGTTATGTTTTATTAAAGCTTAATTCTTATTTGTGTTATACAGGATTAATTATGAAATAAATATAATTTGGGTTATATTATTTTGATAGGAATATTATTTGAGGAAACCATTTCAATCGTTTAAGCCAAAAGTATGTGAGCCAAGGACTGAATTGTAAACAGATTTTAATGTTTCAACACATAATTTGAAGAATTATGTCTAAATCTAAGGAAGATGTTATGGCATTTTCCAAATTCAAAGAGTGTGCAAAGGACTTCCAAAGCCCTTCGAAACAAAAAGGAGCTTCGAAAACAAATCTTATTTTCATTTATATTATTTGGACAGTTACCGAAAAAGTTATTCATATTTTTGTATATAAAATCCTCATTATCCATTCAAAGAGTGGATAGGTCTGGAGGTGATAACAACTCATAATTTTTGACATTCTGACTGCACTTGTTGCATAGACCAATCATCGATGCTTTATTAATCATTTGTTATGCAATTTAAAAACCATATTTCTTCAATTTTTTTATTCATTTCCATTTTTCTATGTGTGTACATGGATTCAGTTTGCAGTTTATACAATAGACATGATTGATTGTTTATATTGCATTACTTTACCTAATTCGTGATTCTTTCATATATAAATATTGTCGGAGGTATTACAGTTAGGAGATTTGTGCGATGTATTGTTTAATTAGCTAAGAAACACTTATTGTTGATTGTTTTATTACAATATTTCATGTAGATGTATGTATTACGCCAGTGTATACTCTTTTTGTTCATTTTTATTCTTATATTTCAAAGAAATTATGTGCTTGAATCCAAATATTTGTTAACAAGTTGGTATTTGACTAGATTAGCACTATTTTGTCGTAGGAATTAAGGGATCTGTTCACTTTCGTGTAGTCATATTATCAGTAAATGAACATGTTCTTAAGGCTTGTCTTTGATAGAGAATGGAATGTAATAATATGTGATATTACACCATTTCGTTCATCTTCATCATGATGAGTGGTCAGTAAATAAGAATTCAAGTACAACAAACACTTCATTTTTTTATTTACTTTTTATTTTTTATTTTGTCATATTCATTTATAATTTGTGTTTGATCATTTTATCATTGCATACTTAAGTTCTTAATTGTAATTTTTGATCTTTTATTTATTATAAGTTCACTTCCCCAAAGATTAACCACTCTTTCTTTTAACAACACGCTTTCAGATCATTAACATGGCCTTATCTATTTGCTAAAATATAAAATATTTATAATTATACTAAGTACACGGAATACCCCTTGGGTGATGGGAGGCCATCCCTTTTCACCTAAAGCGGGAGGATCTCTAATCCTCAGTGAATGTGTTCTTGGGTTGTTCTTAGTTACCGGAATGATCTGGAAACCAACATTCTTCTAGCGATGTTGCTAGGGAAAAAAGTGTCCATATTTCATTTTCCTGGTAACTAAATTAATTGTTAATTCTGTGACTCATTGGTGGACAGGGTTACAGTTACATGCATTGTGAGGGTTTCAAACAAATATTTCTTATTTTAACAATTCACCTAGCGAACCCTAACAGGTTGCGTAAATGAATTTCTCTTTGGTTTTTATTTCTAAATTATTTGCTCCACTTGATTTTTGTAATATACCAGTTTTTCCAAATGAAATGCCAAAGATAGATGTGTGGGATACCTACATGCCCCGCTTTCATGAGGATGAAAATTATGATCTGGTTCAACACCTCATTGAGTTCCATGGCTGCATTCCAAAGATTGGGGTTTACCATGAGGATGTACTCATGAAATAGTTCATGATGTCATTGGAGGGTAATGAACGACAATGGTATAGGAGGCTTCCTCCTAGTGGTATTTCATCTTTAAAGGATTTTCATGCATTTTTTTATGAACATTATAGAATTATGTATCCCTCTGAATTTCTTCTTGAAAATTGTTTCCATTTGAATGAGAATTGTAGTAAATATGACTTCGGGTTTCAAGAAAGTGAGTCTTATGATAATGATCAATTTGTATGTCAGAAAAATGAATTTAACAATACTAATGAAATATGTTTACCCTCTGAATTTTTCGCTAAACAATGCATTAGATCTAGTTTTTACTTCCTGATAATAACCCTTAGAAAGAACCTAACGATACAACTACCCATGTTGAATCTCATTTTTCATTATTTGATTTCCCTTATCATTATATTGATAAAGTTTGTGAAGTTAGCAATATTGAGGAAGGAATTATGTCTACAACCACAATGGCAATATACATTCACGATCGTGCAAATCAGTGATCGACTTTGGAAGACCTTTCTCAAACAAACGAATAGGTTTGTGACATTGTTATCAGTAATTTTAATATCAATCCATATAATGTTTATGTTAATTATTCTAGGCCACATGTATACAATGTGTATGATGATGAGAAATTAGCCCCTAGTCATAATTTTGAAATTGATGATGATTTAGATCTAGGTTTTGCTTCACAGTCATGGCATAATTACAAATCATTTCATATTGATACACGTGAAGACATAACCTATTTAACATCCTTCCATAATAATGAATCTATTTCTGGTAATTGTATTGAACATTGGGTGGATTATGCATTTGACCTTAGGGTTATTAGTGTGCTAAAAATTGTGATCATTATTTTATTATCAAATTATATTAGGACTAACCCTATGGAAACACTGGGTAGCCATGAGGAAGAAATACACATAAATTCCTTGCGCGAACAGGTTACTAACATTTCACGGTCTTATCCATCAGAAATTCATAAAGGGCTACATGATTTCATTGAAACATGGATGGGTGCATATTTTGAAAAAAAGAATCAAGTTATCAATTAAACATATTTCAAGAAAGGTCGGTAAAATAATTCTTCCCATGTTTTTTTTGGCAGTTGAGCTTATTATTTCTTTTTATAAGTATGAAGCATACAAAAAGGAACCATGCAGTCGGTAAGCTTTTAACTTGACTGCATTGTTTATTTGATTTATTTGACAGTTCTACATTTGAAAACACTGGTATATATAAATTATTGTACATAAATAAAATAAAAAATTATGATTTATAAGTTGATGTTGTTAGGTTTAGCATGAATAAAGATGAAATTATTTTCATCTTAAAGAGTCCTTATATGATCATAACTAGGATGGAATGTGGACCCATGAGTCCTTAGTATACGCCATATTAATGAGTTTGGAAAACCATCTTTAAAGACTTTGTTCGTAAATGAAGGCTATAGGATAATTAATTTTTATAGGCTTAGACCTCATCTTTCTATGTTTTATACTTCATATTAAGTATTTTCTTGAGTATATCTTTATTACATTTCTTACGCACAAATATCATGAATGATTGCATCACTTTATGAGTGCTTAAACTATAAACACAAGGTTTGGCTTTTGCAAAATCAAATAGCAACGAAACTCTTGTTGCTCTAGTCAGTTACAATTATATCCCATACATGAGACCTTTTCTAATCACCATATTTCCATAGGGATAGGAACATATGTTTTCTTGGGTGGTGTATGCTTATATCTTTGCTAGGGCTATAGATGTCCTCTATAAACAGAGCAAGATCAGTGGAACTAGATTAAAACCTAGTGTGTAATGCCCCCACTCCTTCTATTGAGGTAATTTTTAAGGGGGTATGTATTATATCTTCTTTGAGGATATCGATGCCCACTAGCATCATAACAAGATCAGTGGTATTGGACTAAGTCCAATGCGTAACCCTTCCATCATGTAAAAAGAAACATATATATTCAAGTAAAAGTGCATATTTGCTAAAATAAATTGAAAGAAGACCTCTAACACGTAGACTTGTAACGTCCCTTGTTAAAACTCCATGTAAAAAAACATATAAGGCCACAGTGATGGGACACATATTCCAAGCTGAATGGTGAGAAAAACATCTTAGTGGGTGTTCATTTGGTTATTATGGCTAAGGAAATTGGAAAAGGAAATGGCTAAGGTTTTGGAAAGGTATGAGGGGTTTATTGGCATTTTATTTATGAAAATAATGGAAATTAGGAGGAAAGGGACGTGAAAGGTCATAGGTTGCATGTGAGGAGTAAAATGAAGTAAAATAATGGAAAATGAAAAAAATAGAGGCCTCATTGATAAAACGGCTTTCGAGGATCAATGGGCAGGCTTGGTCAATGTAAGCTTGGTCAGTTCAGTTATAGTGGAGCTCTCTTCTATTCTCTCTCTCGCATACTCTTGGATACTTAGAGCTTCTTGGAGCACTCTTGGAGAGTGTGCCATAATTGGAGTTTTGGAGCAAGAAGGCAAAGGAAGAGTAGGAAAGCACAAGAGGACATCGAGATCAAAAGATACAGTGGGTTTTGGTTGCAGGTACTGAGTTGCATGTATGTTTTCATCACTAGTTTTGGCATGCATGGAACATGCATGTGGATTATTGGTCATGATCTATCACTAGCATGGAGGATTCCCTAGATTGATAGTGGATTTCCTAGCCTTTCCGTTTCCTGGATAGCCATGGAGATTGTGGGTTTATTTCATTGTTTTGTTTTGGTTGGTTCTCATGTTTCCTTATCTTGGGTTGAGTTATTAGTTCTTGGAAGTCCTGGTTGGACAAACACTCTAGAAGCCCTGTAATAACTTGGGTTGAGTTACTATCCCTGGAAGCCTTGGTTGGACAAACGCTCTGGAAGCCCTTGGTGGGTTGAGTTACTAGTCCTGGAAGCCCTGGTTGGACAAACGCTCTAGAAGCTCGATGACAGTTGTGGGTTGAGTTACTAGTCCTAGAAGCCTTGGTTGGAACAAATGCTCTGGAAGCCCTATAAGGCTTCGATAGAGGCCAATCTCATGATGGTTTTGTAATGTCTGACCATGAGGTGGAATCACGGTTTGATGGGTTTAGGTGGATGGCCTCTAGAAGCCCTAGATGGTTTTGGATAGATGTGTTCAATGAGATCCCATATTCATGCTTGGAATATGGCACGAGGGTGAATGGCTTAAGAGAGATTTGGCTCAGCCATTCTACGGTTGGGTGGAACGTGGAATTCCCATATTGGGTTTGGATCTTGTATCATTAATATGAGGTTATTTATCCTTGTACTTCTATGAGTAATATGTTGATTTATTTGTGAATTATATGGCTATTGTATCCTTGGCACTTATGTTGTTATTATGTCGTTATGAATATGTATAAAGACAATGCCTATGTACTGCTCCCATCATGTTTTTACTTGTATATGAATGAATAATGTATCTATGGCCTAATGGATTAAACTGCAGCTAAAGTGACAGAAACAATGCCTCATAGTGAATATCAGATAAGTATGAGACCCATATGCTCATATCTATTATTTACACCTGTAGATTACATACTTGTGATATGTTTGACGAAATTCATGTCATGGCTAAGTAGGATTCCAGTCAAGGTCTTAATTAAGTGATTTCATTTATATTTTCATTTCCTGGTTACTTACTGTTCTAAAGATGTCATTTTATTATGGGTAGTGACATGGGCTATGGTCCTGAAAAAGTGGCTCAAATATCGAGGACACTAGCACAACGCTATGAAAAAAAGTCCCTAGACGCTGGCTTGCAGGCCTATGAGAGCGTCCATAGGTACTTGGACACTAGCATGCCCATAGCATGAGAGTGTCCAAAGGTCAAGTGGTCCAAAATCTTAGTGGGACCCAAGGACTAGTTGGCAGAAAGGTTGGATTGGTTCTTGAGGGTCCTAATGCTGACATTGAATGTCTATATGGTGTGTTTTCATCAGTTCCACTTCCTTAACATGGCTTAGGAGGTTGAATCATACCATAGTAGCCTCTTGTCGCATGTTTAGCTCGGCTATCTAGTTTCTTGGCTATATGTGAGAGGAGGGTGTTAGAGAGTGGTATCATAGCATGGTTCACCCCTTGGACTAGATGGGCGATGTGTTTTGGACATGCATTCATGTCAATTGCACATGTGTTAATCGTCCTTGTGGCCTATATGCTTGTTTCATTTGCATGGTGTCGGTCATGGTTGTAGTGATTTCGCCATGTGAAAGAGGATGTTTTTGTTGCGAAGTGTGTCATCATGAGTGTATGATTGGGTATGCATGTCCAGTTGCATGTGTTCTTTATGTTTGCGGACCATGTGCTTATTGCATTTGCATGGAGTTGAACATGGGTGTAGTGATGTCACCATGTGAAGGTTGATGGTGTTGTTGTGGAATGTGTCATCATGAGTGTATGGTTGTATATGCATTTTTTATGCATTTTAGTGTCTATATGTTTTTATGCATGCATTGTCATGGTTACCGTTTTTCATGTATAGTAGGTCAGAGATCCATTGTGATGGTCATTATATGAAACTAGGTCATCATGATGATATTCGTATGTTATGATGCTGATGTGTTAGCTGAGATAGACCAGGAGATGCAGATCATTTAAGTGAATTTTCAGCATTGGACCTCGAGGAAAGAGCATGTCATCATACAAGTATTGTATGTCTAGCATGTAGGTATGTTAGTTAATGGATTTCCATATGCATTAGGTCTATCTACATGTCTATTGATATTATGGTTACATACATGATATATGTTAATTCATTAGTATAGTCATATGCACATGTGTCATATAGTTATGAATGGTAGTAACCTGTGGTTGTATGCATTGATATTGCTATTTTATGTTAAATAACTTGGAGATTATGTTACATGTTGTTTTTTAGTATGTTATTGGTTAACTTCTTGTTGTTATATGATAGTTAGCTTGATGATTAGGTTATATGTTTTTTATGTGCATGATATATAGCTTCTTGTTGTTATATGCTAGTAACTCAATGATTAGGGTTATTACATTGATACCTTGATGTGATATGTATCCTACTAAGTTGGACTGGTCTATGAAGATGGTTAGGGTTATGACATTCAAGTATGAGTCGACTTATTGGTGACATTGTGTTGTACTAATCTAGACTAATCGTACATATGATTGTTATGAATGAGCTTATGATGTGAACATGTTAGCTAGTGACTATTAGGGATATCATGACCTTATTTATGTTTGAGATGATATGTTGTGAAGTTATATCATGCTAATCTAGCTTGATTGTGAAAACAAGATATCCTCCCCTGAGATACATTAAGGTATGAGTTTTCTTATGTCGTATATTTGGTGCTTGACTGTTTGATTATGTCGTCTATTTGGTGTTTGAGTGTTTGGTGTCTATTATGTCGTCTATTTGATTTATCTAACATGGTATGTTTATAGTTTTTTGAATGTTTTATTTATTGCATGATATGAGTATGAGCCTATAGGATTCCAAGAAGGAATGATCTTGTTTTACTAACACCTATGTGTTGAGGCAATTGATATGCACTTGAGTGTAGTAGGTGATAGTTGTAGCATTATTTCTAATGACTATGGATTATGACATGATTTTTAGTCATGGTAAAGGTTGATTTCAAATTGATAGATATGATTGTCCTGATATTTGGAACATATGGTTGACATGTGTGAAAGTTATAGGAAACATTCTTGGTATTACAATGACAAGGTAATAGTTGATGTGTTTGCATAACAAGCAGTTGGGTGATGTGACAATACATAGTAAGACTAAATTGCAACAAGGTAAAAAGATAGAAGAAAGGAATTGGGCAAGAATTCCTTTGGCTATGTTTGGAAACC
Organism: Pinus taeda; assembly: GCA_000404065.3. Classification (NCBI taxonomy): domain Eukaryota; kingdom Viridiplantae; phylum Streptophyta; class Pinopsida; order Pinales; family Pinaceae; genus Pinus; species Pinus taeda. The sequence goes on along the minus strand of APFE030716423.1, from coordinate 61,469 downwards.
CTGATTCCAAACCAATGAGTTCTTTGCAGACATGAGGTCTTGTTAATCTTGATTTTGTCTGATATTATGTGGATATGTGTTATAGTCATGAACATGTATTTGATAGGTATATCATCTAGTTTCCAGTTATGGATGGATTCGTCAAGGGAATTGGAGCCCCTTGAGAGATGGCATGGATGTGTTCAGTTACAAGGCAATGTGTTTGGCACAACAGGGTAAGGCAACTAGTACGTTGTTATGTTTATTTATGCACTAACAGTTATGTGTTCATGGAAATATGATGCAGGGGATTGCATGGCAAAGAGACTACCATGAAATATTGAAGAAGGCTTGGATTGAGCTTTCCTTGGGAACCATGGGGATTGAGTCATGGTGTTTGTTTCTAGCCTTGTGATTTTGGTCTTTTGTGATTTTTTTGAGCTTGATTTTTGGTTTTGTTTGTGTTTGGTGCAAGGTCATGCTGCTTTGTTTGTGGTGTCGTATATTCATTGGTTTTCATGGTTTTCTTCTTGTTTGTTTCTTGTGCTTTCGTTTTAAGTTTTGAGTCCTGGGAATTGGTTGGGAAAGAGGAAACTTAGTGGAGCTCGGAGAGAGCTAAATGAAATTCGATAGCCAAGGTAAGACTCAGATGAAGTTGGTGCATGTATAAAGGAAGCTGAAGGCAAGAGTATGGCAACCAATTGAATTGGTTGGGTCGATTTGTGTGAATAGACGATGATAGGATAGTCACGGGAAAGGTAATCGAGAAAGGTGAGGTGAATGGATTTGAGGCATCATATGGCTTGGCTATGTTGGGAATTCTTATTCTCGATGTTGCGCATGTGTTGCATGCATAAAGGGAGTTCTCTTAACCTTGACCTTATGATATCTAGTAATTACGTTGTGATCATGATTATGGTGATGTCTATGTGTGTATACATATATGTACTATGTCATGTCTGACAAGGTCATCATGGATCATGATTATTTTATGCTAATGTTTATATATATGTATGTATGTATCTATGTCACTGTCTGGAAGGGTCATCAAGGATCATTCTTGTGGAAGAATGATTGCTTATGTAGGTGAATGACATGATGAGGTTCCTGGTCTTACGAGGAATCAATTGGGAAGAGTAGCCCTCACAAATCTGTGAGGTCAGTATCATGTGGTTATGAGTTGATATTCTGTGATTATATTATGTCTATGTTATGGATAGGGTATACCAAGGGATACATCAGCAAAATGAAAGTAGTGTGGTATGTGGCATGTTGGGACAAGCATGGATAAGACATTGGAAGCAAGGTTGCTTGGTAGAGACAATATGGTTTTAGATATTTGGTACTATTGTTGTGCATATGTTGTATATTTTGTACATGTTGCATTTGTGATGTTATGTGCATGCGGTAATGTGTATATATAGTGTGTGTACATGTTGTTTATGCAATGTTATGTACAAGGTGGTACAGATAGTGTTGTGTGAATGTTGCATATGCAATGTTGGATATAGATGGTGATATGTACATGTTGGGTATGTGGTGTTGTGAACACTTTGTACTGTGTGCATGATGGATATGCAGTGTTGTGTGCATGTTGTACACTTGGTACTATGTACATATGGTGTTGTGTACATGATTATACATGTGGTGTTGAGTGCATGTGGTGTTGTGTACATTTTGTAGATATGGTGTTGTGTGCAGGTGGTGTTGTGAACATGTCGTGCATATGGTGTTGTGTACATGTGATGTCGTGTACTTGTTGTGTATGTGGTGTCATGTGAATCTAGCATTGTGTACACGTTGTACATGTGGTATGATGTACATGTGGCGTTGTGTACACGTAGTGCAAGTGGTGTCGTGCACATGTGATTTTGTGCACACGTTGTGCAGGTGGTGCTTTGTACAAGTGGTATTGTGTACGTGTTGTACATATGGTATTGGTGTACATGTGGTATTGGGGGCACGTCATACATGTTGTGTTGTGGGCATGTGGTACTATGTATGTGCATTGTGTAGTCATGGTATTGTGACATGTGTATTTGTTATGGTGTACTTTGTGTATGTATTTGTATTGTGTGGGGTTGTACACCGAGTGTAGGTGCATGTATTGTGTGATGTCGTACAGTAGGTGTAGGTGTATGTATTGTGTGACGGTGTACACCAAGTGTAGGTGTATGTACGTGTTGTGTTGTACACCTTGTGTAGGTGTATGTGTTGTATGTCAGGTGTAGATGCATGTATTGCATGGTGTTGAATGTCGTATGTGGTTGTATGTGTGTGATGCACACTATGTGTCTGTGCACATGGTTGAGGAGAAAGAACTGGGTGTTTTTCGAGTGTGGCAACTGATCTAGTGTGTGTATGAAATAAGGACAAAAGTAGAAGCTAAGGATTAATTAAAGGATAAGTATCAATATTTTATTTTAGTTTTATTATGCATGTGATTTATGATTTTGGTCTATGATGATTACATGTGATCTATGATTCTGGTTTATGATGGTTACATGTGATTCATGATGTTGATCTATGATGGTTGTGTTTTGAGCTAACCTGATGTGATATGTTTATACATGATGATCTCGTCAAATATGCTAGTTGACTTGTTGTGACAGGAAGTAAACATGATTTCAAGCGTACCTTATTGACGAGCTACCAATGAGGTATTATGTGAATTTATTTCAATTAATTTTAAATCTAATCGAAGTTATGTGCTTGGTACATGAAGCATGGAAATTCCTGGTTGCGTGATTGAAACTAAAAATAAGAATTAACAACAACAAAATGAATTGGAAAATGCAACAGTATACTGGTAAAACATTCAGGAGCAGGGCCATTGTGGGACAGTAGTACCCAATAGTGTCCATTGATTGCCATGAGCATGTTACGACCGATATGATGGTTTTGAAGCAAGGATATGCCTTGGTTTTTGTATCTTCTAATGCGAGGAAGCCTTACTAAGGGATGCATTTCCCGGGATGGGAGTGCCAATGGAACTTGGAAGGTGAGTGACTACATGGAAGGGGGGAAACGGTTTGCCCGAGGGACTGTGTAGTAGAGAAGGGAAGACAGGGAACGGATTCGTTTTGGTCATTAGCATTGCCAGATGGAATCAGATGCACATTGGGAGTGTGACTTGGAACAATGAGCCAGTAATTGTTCCCTGGGAGCACAAGTGGTGTAGGATTGTAGCGTTGGAAATTGGATGCAACTTTGACTTTGACAGTGGATTCTGGACTCCCTGGGAAGGAGTTGAATCCTGGTACTACCTTTGATGGTGGAAGTGTGAGCCTCTAGATTCCCTTATTGATTGATACAGGCACCATATCCTTTTATTTGTTGTTCAAACAAATGTATATATGCGTATTATTGTAAATATTGTATCGAGATGGATTTATAAATGTCCATAGACAATATGATTATTTGCTAGGTGAAGCAAATGTGTATGTGTCTATGTGGTTATTATTATAAATCCCATAATGAGTTTTGTTATAAAGCTCTAGTAGACTGTATGTTTGTCATGTTTTAGCAATGGCCATTATAAATATTGCAACCAGTTGTGTTATAAAGCTCCATGGGCAGTATGTTTTGTTTTCAACATTCTTGTTGGTTATACGTGTCATTGAACACTGAGGATAGTGTTCCCCCAAGGGGTAGGTTTCTGTAACAACCATGGTTAAAACTCCATGTAAAAAAATATATAAGGCCACAGTGATGCGACACATCTTCCAAGCTGAATAGTGGGAAAAACATCCTAGTGGGTGTTCATTTAGTTATTATGGCTAAGGAAATTGGCAAAGGAAATGGCTAAGTATTTGGAAAGGCATGTGCCATTTATTGACATTTTATTTATGAAAACAATGGAAATTAGGAGAAAAGGGAGGTGAAAGGTCACAGATTATATGTGAGGAGGAAAATGAAGGAAAATAATGGAAAATGAAGAAAATAGAGTCCTCATTAATAAAAAGGCTTCTGAGGAGTAGTGGGCAGGCTTGGTCAGTGTAAGCTTGGTCAGTTCAGTTTTGGTGGAGCTTTCTTCTATTCTCTCTCTCTATCATACTCTTAGATACGTAGATTTTTCTTGGAGCACTCTTGGAGAGCATGGCAGACTTAGATTTTTTGAGCAAGAAGGCAAAGGAAGAGCATGAAAGCACAAGAGGACATCGGAATCAACAACTACATCCGGTTTTGGTTGCAAGTACCGAGTTTCATGTATGTTTATGTCACTAGTTTTGGAATGCATGGAACATGCATGTGGATTATTAGTCATGATCTGTCACTGGCATGGAGGATTGCCTAGATTGATAGTGGATTTCCTAGCCTTTCCATTTCCTGGATAGCCATGGAGATTGTGGGTTTATTTCATTGTTTTGTTTTGGTTGGTTCTCATGTTTCCTTAGCTTGGGTTGAGTTATTAGTTCCTGGAAGCCCTGGTTGGACAAACTCTCTGGAAGACTTATAATATCTTGGGTTGAGTTACTAGTCCTGGAAGCCTTGGTTGGTCAAACTCTCTAGAAGCCCTTTGTGGGTTGACTTACTAATCATGGAAGCCTTGGTTAGACAAACGCTTTGGAAGCCCAACTACAGTTGTGGGTTGAATTACTAGTCCCGGAAGCCTTGGTTGGAACAAACACTCTAGAAGCCCTGGAAGGCTTGGATAGAGACCAATTTGATGATGGTTTTGTGATGTCTGATCGTGAGGTGGAATCACTGTTTGATGAGGTGAGGTGGATGGCCTTTGGAAGCCCTATATGGTTTTGATTAATTTGTTCAATGAGATCCCACATTCATGCTTAGAATATGGCACGGGGGTGAATGGTTGAAGAGAGATTTGGCTTAGCCATTCTACGGTCAAGTGGAATGTGGAAGTCCCATCCTGGGTTTGGATTTTGCATCATTAATATGAGGTTATTTCTCCTTGTACTTCTATGAGTAATATATTCGTTTATATGTGGTTCTATAGATATTGTATCCTTGGTATTTCTGTTGTTATTATGTTGGTTATGAATATGTATTATGACAGTGGCTATGTATGGCTCCCATCATGTTTTTACTTGTATATAAATGAAAAATGTATCTATGGCCTAATGGATGAAATTGCATCTAAAGTGAGAAGGAAACAATGCCTCATAACGAATCTCAGGTAAGTATGAGACCCCTTTGCTCATATTAGTTACTTACACTTGTAGATTACATATTCGTGATATGTTTGACGAAATGTCCATCATTGATCCAGGTGGATATTGGTAACCACCCGACAATTCCACTTGGACCCCCACCATTGTTTCTTTCAGTTTTTCAGTTTCCTTATTTGTAGCACAATTTACTATTTTTGGCAGTTTTTTCGGGTCCTGAACTTCTGGAGCCATTTTAAGGCCCTAAACGACCTTTTTTTGGAAAACTGGGAGCAACATGGGTCCATTAGTCTATGTCTCTAATCCCAAAGTTGTAGTCCTTAGATAGATCATTCTAACGAGGTTTTGTGTGCATCAAAAGGAGATCGTATGCCAAAGTTACGACCCCGGGAAGTTGACGTACCAATTTACCCAAAATGGGGCCCATAGTTAGGCGTTTCATCTCCTAGGGTTAGGGTTTTGGATGTTTAGGGTTTTCCATTATTTCTCAACAATAATTAGGCCTTCGAGCCTCATTGTAACCCAGTTCAGAGGCATGGAGCTGCCACATCTCTCCTCAGGATAAGCTACCATCACTCGAGCTAGTTTATTTCCATTTCTCTTTGTAAGCGTATTTCAGTATTTTACATTAATGAAAAGAAGTATTATTTCTGTTGTATCTCTGTATTTATGGTTATCTATGTGATCAATTATGTTCCTGTTTAAATCCGGATCAATGGCATCAGAGCGGTCGACTCTTTCTCTGTTTTTCTTTGCATGTCCCCAACGAGGTCAGGATATAAGGAGTTAGGGCTTGAACTGGTCGAACCTTTGCAAGACCAGCCTCGCAAATCCCGACAGACTCCCATGGGGGATGAAAAGAAAGATGAGGGGGCAGGAGATCCTATCAAAATTTTGCTCGAAGAGGCCCTCGAGCGACAAATGAACGTGATGATGGACAACTTTGCCCAAATCCTTCAGTGGCTACCCAGGGATGACACATCTACTTCTAGCGGCTACTCTGGAAGTGCCCCACCATTTAAGGTACAAGTTAACTTTGACATTCCCATATTTGAGGGTTAGATAGATGCAGACACTATAGATAAATGGTTAAATATGCTAGAAAAGTATTTTTTTGTTCATGATTTTTCTGGCCAGGAAAAGATTAATTTCGCTCTTCTCAAAGTTGCCCCCCACGCCAAGAACTAGTGGGAAACCTACTGTGAGAAGAAGGACAAAAGTATGGCCTCACTGTTTTGAGCTGCACCCACTTGGAATTCATTCTGGAATGACATCAAGGAGTAGTACTACCCTGTTAGAAGCTATGAGGATAAATACATAGAGTGGACCACGCTGCGATAAGGAAGGGACCAAGACATGCTGTAGTTTACCAATATTTTTCATACCCTTCATACAAAGTTGGGTATCAAGGATTCTGAGCTGCATTTGGTACTCAAATACCATGATTTCCTACACAAGTACATTTAGGATGAGATGGAGTTCCTGGACATCTCCTCGCTTGGCAAGGTGTATCAATACGCTGTTAAGATCGAGCAGAAGTTTAAACAGAAGAAGCGAGACTTTGGATCTACAAATCCAAAGCAAGGGAAAGGTGCCCCCAAACCGCTGAACAAATGACAAATCCAAGGCATGGTGGCCTAGGAAAACCCGCCAAACCCTCAAGCAAAGAACAACACCGCAAAGCCGAAGAACGACACAGGAAAGTGGTGTGAGTTCCATAAGAGCTTTACTCACAACACAAGTGAGTGTCGGTCCAAGCAGTCACTGGTGGCCGAGCTAAAGTCTTCAGAATCATATGCATGTTCAGACTCTAAGTCAGAACCCGATAAGGGAAATGACAAAGGGAAGACGATTATCGATGTGGAGCCCAATGTCACCGTTTCCACCACGAAGATCCAGAAGGAGGAACCCGAAGATTCAGTGGAGGAGGAGCACCTCTTCCACTCCCAAATGTGGGTAAAGAGCTCCACACTACTGTTCATTGTCGATAGCGAGAGCCAAAAGAACCTCATTTCAGTAGAGGTCATGAAGCGACTAGGCTTACCGACCATAACATATCCACAACCGTACACCATCGGGTGGCTTCACCAAGGACGGGATCTTCGCGTGAGCCAGCAGTGTCGCCTTCCATACAACATCAAGCCCTTCACGGATGTGGTATTGTGTGACGTTGTTCCCCTTGATGTTTGTGATGTATTATTAGGCCAACCATACTTGTGGAAGCGACATGTTGTATATGAGTCAAGGCCTCGTGCTGTTATTGTTACTTTGGGAAATAAGTTGTACAGGATACCGGAGGTAGCACCGCCTACCACCATCTCTTTGGTTACTGCAAAACAATGCAGTAAGATCATTTCCAAAACCAGGAAATTTGTTTTCCTGATGATACGCCCTTAAGGAAAGAAGAAGACGGTGGCCACGACCTCCAAACAAGGCCCCTCCGCACGACAACTACAGATGGACAAGGTCATGGAGGAGTATGAGGACATCTTCAACTCCCCCACAGAGGTTCCTCTGCGTTGCCAGGTCAAGCACTCCATCGATCTGACCCCAAGTGCATCGTTGCCCAATGGACCAATCTATCGGTGCTCTGTTCTGGAGAACGATGAAATCAATAACAAATTCAAGAGTTGTTGCAGAAAGGTCACATTCGACCGAGTTCATCGCCTTGTGGGAGCCTGATCATGTTGGTACATAAGAAGGATGGGACCTGGAGACTCTGTATTGACTATCGGGCATTGAACAAGATCAATGTCTAGAATAGGTACCCGATCCCACAGATTTATGACCTTCTGGACCAACTTAAGGGGGGGAATATTTTAGCAAGATCGATTTGAAGTCAGGATATCACCAGGTACCAATCAAACCCTCTGATGTGTGGAAGACTACCTTCAAAGCCAAGGAGGGCCTTTTCGAATGGTTGGTTATGACTTTTGGGTTGAAGAATGCTCCTACAACCTTCATGAGGCTAATGGATGACATATTGCGGCCATTCACCAACCCATTTGTAGTGGTATACTTGGATGACATCCTAATCTTCAGCCATAGTTGGGAAGAGCACTTCCACCACATCTGACAGGTTCTCCAAACATTGTGGCAACACAAGTTATGTTCCAATTTGGAGAAATGCACTTTTGGCATGACCCATGTTTAGTATCTGGGATACATTATTGATGAAAAAGGGGTGCATGTGGTTCTAGCCAAGATCTAAGTCATTCGGGATTGGCCATCTCCAACCACTCTAACAGAGCTCCGCAGCTTTTTGCGTCTTGCCAGCTTCTACCGTAGGTTCATGTTGGGATTTTCTCATATCACTTGGCCCTTGAGTCAAGTCACCAAGGGAGGAGCGAAAGAAAAAATCTTTTGGTCTGAATCTCAGCATAAGGCATTCATAGAGTTGAAACATCGCCTCTACTTGGCACCAGTGCTCGCATTACCAGACTTGCAACAACCATTTGAGATCGAGACATATGCCTCTGACTATGCTATTGGGGCAGTCCTTACGCAACATAGGCATCCAGTGGCATATCACAATGAGACACTTTCAGACACAGTCTAGAAGTATCCCACTTATGACAAAGAGATGTATTCCATTGTGAAGGCCTGCCAACAATGGAAGCATTACATTTT